>JAQGBX010002596.1:0-19875 GCA_034698745.1 Megaphyllum sjaelandicum | reverse complement strand
CGAAAAAATCACTGAAAACATGATCATAAGAAGCAAAAAACATTTAAAACAAGGAAAACTTGATAATTTTTTCTTTAAAAAAAAATGTGTAAAAAGGCAATAAATATACTGTATGTAATGCATTTGGACATGATGATTCTGTACTTTTTTGGTTTTGTTTTTCACTTCATGTATTACAGTCTACATTTACTGTATACTGTAAGTGCAATGTACAGTACATGTTTATTATTTTAATTTAATTCAGCATTCTTTGTATGGTGACCATTTGTGTACGGTGACCAACATAGCATTTTTTTAATGGTCACTTTTAACAGATTTTACTGCAGCTAAAAATTTGAGTATAGCTTTATGTTCAATAATAAATTTCATTGTTCCCCATCGCATGTATTGATACCAAGAGGGCCAATGCTTTTTTTAAAAAAAATTAAACTACATGATAGAATTTTAACATTTAAAATTAATGCGTGGGTAATTTTTAAAAACCAAAATTCCATTCCTATTGACAACTTTTTATTGCCTTCTTTATTTCTCGGAGTAGTCAAAAATATTAAACTATCTTCGCCGTAGAAGGACATTTTGAAAGATCATTTCCTTTTTGAGGAATGAAAATAATGTTAAAATGTATTCATTCTCTTATAGTATTATCTATCTGCTCTAAGTTCTTTTATTTTTAGAAAGTTTTTCAACTCTCCCGTTCATTTTTTTTTTAAGAATATACTTGACAAGAGTCCAAAATCCAAACCATTGCGTTTGACCTTCTCGCCTTACCGTACATTTAAATTCTTGCCAGATTTTTTTTCTTAAAGCACGTGCATAAACAGGAAAAATTAAAATTTCCTTAAAAAAGTAATTTATGTAAAATAACGTGGTTAATAAAACAACTAATTTTACCTTAAAACAACATTTTCTTTAAACAAAAAAGTTGCATAAACCTTAAAAGCGCGTTTTTCCATTGAGATGACAACCGCCAATTTTTTTGGAAGTGTACATTGAAACGTTTCGGTTGATAATAAATTGAAATAAAATAGTCAAACGATCTACGTTAAGGAAAACATTCCAAAAATTCATTATTAAACCGGATCACCTTCGAGACTTGTCCATAATTTTCATTAACATGAAAATTATAAATTTTAAAACATTGCCAGTTCCTATATCGATGAGGCAACCGCAATTTTTCGGAATGTGGACATCGATATGACCGAGACAAAAATCCCTTAGTTGGCCAACGGTCAATTTTAGGAACGCGAGCAACGCATTCGCAGAATCTGTCGAATTTCCCCACTTCAGTACAAATCGTACATTTCCGATTCATCGATTTGAAGCCGAATTTATGGACGTCCCATTTTCCTTCAAAACCCAACAACGAAACAGACAACCATTAACATCAAATGCAAACAATTCGATTGACCAGATGATGTAACGAATGAACTAGGAAACCATTCCCAAAAAAAACCCTAAAAAGGGTCAATAAATCACACCAGTAATTCATTTCCAATAAACCACATCATCAGTCTGAAAATCCGTCAATGAACCAGGTATTGAATCAAGGAATGTAGAACAATTCCAACAGAAACCAAACCTTGGGAAGCAGTCAAACAAGCTGAATTTCAACAGGGCAATTTTGTCAGGGCAATTTCAACTTGTCAGGGAAATATTATCTTGTCAGGGCAATTTTTAAGAAAATTTCATCTTGTCATCTCGTCATCTGCGATTGGATCACTAAACTCAAATTTGAGTTTGAGAACATGCTCGTCGTCGCAAGCAGGAAATCAATCAAAGGCAGTGCTTACCTTTTTCAAAATGCATTATTTCGCGAAAAAATTCACCAGAAATCATCGTCTAAAAGCAGTGTCGATACGCTGTCAGATTACGCTGGCAAATTGGTCCCTGGTAAGCGGCACGCACAAGCTTTCGGAGATTACGATAATCCGGGAATAAGCACCAATTTTCGCGACTGTTTCGTGGGGAAATTTGCGCGAGTAATTCCCCGTGCAAAAGTGCGAGACTTTTCGCAGAAAAAGCAGAAATGCGCGCCGGGCAAATCGGACGCTGAAACCCAGGAAGACAGAAGAAAACAGCTGGCTGGCAAGCGAATGAGCGGTTAATCGGAGAGCAGTTCTGCTCAACACTCTCGCTACAAACGACGCGAAGTGTGTGAATGAAGGAGGACTGAACGCGCCAGAAAGGTGGGGTCACGAGGTGGAGGGGGAGGGGCCAACTTCCGTATCGATCCGACTAGTGAAGATGGTGGCGCTTGGGGTGGGGAGCAGGGTCACCCCCACGCGCGTTGCGAGCGAATGGAAGCTGCGTTGCCATGGCAACTGCGCCGGACGCGACGCTTGACGGCAATCTGGTGAAACGATCGACGGTCCCGGAGCGGAAAGGCCTTTACTCGGAGCGCTGTACTCGACCATGATCGTCACTTGGTTGGGAAATTGAAACGCGTCTTAAACCGGTTGGGAATTTGAAATGCGGTGACTGCGCTCGATTCGATTGTGTTTGAATTTTCGAAGATGGATTTCAGCAATTTTTTTTTTTGCATGAAATCGGAATTTAGAATGTTTTCATTTTTTTGATAACGAAAAGCTTTCAATAGTATTTTGTGTCTATAAGGAATGAGGGTAAATGAGTAGGGAAAGTGAACTTCGCATTCAATATATCGGAATTTTAAATGTTTCAGAAGAGCTGTATGTTTTTGGTGTTGTGGATGGATGGATGGATAGATGGATGGATGGATGCTGGCCTGCATGTTCCGGGGCCGCGCTTATACGTAGCCCCGTGACGGAACAGTACTTTTTTGTTTTGTACGTGATGACAAAAACGCGTACAAAACAGGAAAAAAAAGAAAAATAATCTTCAGCTACGGGGCTCTGTATGTTTTGTGATTCGTTCATTAGGACTACTTTCTCATGTTCATTCGATCGCTTCGTTTTCTCGGTAAGTTCAGCCCGGGCATAGCCGGGCCGTCCAGTTAGTGTGTCTATAAAGAACGAAGGTAAATGAGTAGGAAAAGTGAATTTCGCATTCGCAGATTTTAATTTAAAAAGAAAACATTATGAAAGTATGAATCATCTTCTGTACAAGTGCATAAGGCTATCAATTCGTACAAAAGGTTAAATGCATACGAGTGCTATTTTTTATTGTTTTCAAGTTTATTTTTTAAAAATAAACGGAAGAACAAACTTTTTCAACAACAAAAATCAATACTTGAGGCAGACGAATTATTTTAGCTAGCTTTGAGGGAACTTTTTTAGGACATTTTTAGAAGAACTTTACTTTAAAATCTGTGAAAAGTGCACCTGCACCGATTAAGGGTAACGATCAGAAGCTTTTGTTTAAACAATGAAATTTGCGATAAGAAATATATACTTTGGCTAATTGAAGTGAGCAAGAACACGATGTGATAATAGAATGAAAAATAAATCGCATTTGCTTATGTTTAAAATGCGCCAAAAAGAGTATCTTCTACTCTCATTAGAACGGATAACAAAGGTTCCATACAAAAAAACAAAAACAAAAATATCCAAAGAAAATGTGTGACCAAATACTGAATGTGTTTTAAGTTATCGTTAAAATTCCGAGGCATTTTACACGAATTTGTTCAGATAGATAAATCAGATGTTTGTTTTTAAGGAATGTATTAAAACTCAAAACAATCTTTCCGATACATATGTCGAGATCCTTATCGTTACCAACAAGTTTATATGTTAAATGTGAAATCTTTGATCAAATCAAAGTTTTGTGAATAAACTTTGATTTGATCACATTTCCAAAGGCATCGAAAGCTCCCCCTGAAACTAGGCAATCACTGCTAGCTTGCATGCAATGCGGACGAGCCCTCTGCTGAGGAACATGGGATGAACCAAGATGGCCGCCAAACTCCAAATTTCCAGAAAGCCTGACAAGCCTGGCTATTTTTATTTCAACAAGCAGCGATAAAACATTACATCGCATCTGAAACGTATTAAAATGTGAGAATTTGCACTGAAGCGCAACAGCGAGGATCAGTTTATGTGCCGAAAGCACGCCATGGAGACTGAGTTATCTCACCTCATCCCGCCCAAACAACACAAAAATATTACACATATCGATTATCTTGTACAAACGTTCACTTTGTTTCGGTCAAGTATAAGTTATCCATTTTGATACCTATAGGCAGGTTCCAAAAATAACGACATTTCAAAACGAACAGCAAATGGCACGAAGTCTCCGGAAATCAGAAATCCCATCTGATTTCTTGTGGATTGGATAAACGCAGAGTGGCGCATCATTTGCATTGGCTTTGTGTCGATTCCATGCACAACCCTGGCCTCAGGTAACGACCGGCAACGGTTTTCATGACGACGACCGTCGCCACAGACCGGAAACGCGTGAGGTCACGTTTCAAAGTTCCGTATTCGTCGATCCTTCTCGTTTTAAGGAGAAACTTCAGATTCACCAACAACAAAAAGGTGCATAGAAAACATATCGCATTAGTCGTACTCCCGTTTCATAAATGACATAACTCAAAAATTGCCAATTTCCGTTTGAAGACTATTAAATCTAGCCAAATGAAGTCCATATTCAGTAAAAACGACATAGTATATTTTTACATACTTTTGGCTTAATGTCAGTACTCGGTTCCCCCAGAAATTCCATTTTCAATTTTCCGGACTTTTCCAGGTTTTTAAACAAATTTCCCTGATTTCCGGTTTTAGGCAAATTTCCCTGACTTTTTCAGGTTGTCAGGCAAATTTTCCTGGCTTTTTCAGGTTTTCAGGCAAATTTTTCTGACTTTTTCCAGGTTTTTAGTCAAATTTCCCTGACTTCAGGTTTTTAAGCAAATTTTCCTGACTTTCCCAGGTTTTTTAAACAAATTTCCCTGACCATTAGCAAAAAATGGAAAGTTTGAATAACTTTTACACTATTAGCATGAACATTTTTGAAAATTTGACAAATATTTATACGGAAAAAGTAATTAATTTTGAAAAATCATACTAGGAAAAGATTAAGAATTTTGACAAATTTCTTCTCGAAATCGGTTGAAAATTTAAAAATTTTTAAAAAACTTCCCAGACATTTTCAAGTTTCCTGACTTTTCTAGGTTTTTAAACAAATTTCCTTTACCAATGACAATGTCAAAATAGACACATGCCAATCATAATGCAATCCTCAATTATAAAAAAATTTGAAATTTTTAATAACTTTTACAATATTAGCATGAACATTTTTGAAACTCTGACAAATATTTACACGGAAAATGTGATTAACTTTGAAAAATCATACTAGGAAAAGATTAAGAATTTGGCAAACTTCTCCTCGAAATCTGTTGAAAATTTCTCTCCTAAAACTATAAAATTTTACAAATCTACTTTTCCCGGACATTTTCAAGTTGCCTGACTTTTCCAGGTTTTCCAGGTATGGGGGGAATCCAGCACTAATGTCACTTTATTTGGTCATTGATCAGTCATCGAATGATATTCAAAAAACGGTCACATCTCAAAAATGGAAAAAATTCAATTTGTGTCACGTACTTCTGCAGCGGGGGTGGGATATCTCGCATAGCGCTTCTGCCATGCAGCCACGAATCTCGGAACGCCATTCTGAAATATGACAGCTTCGTGCCAGGCTACGGTTATCCCGTTAAGGATGGACAAATATGGGCGCACCAGAGACACTCCCCCACCAGGTACCATCCCATCGTCAGGTGACGTCACCCTCTCTTACAAGTCTTCAACCACGGCGTTCCGGGGGGAAGGGGGGAGTAAAAATGGCCGCCATTGGCCAAGTGATCTCAATGTCCAATGGCAACATTCATAGATCAAAGGAACAGACGATGTTCTTCCGTGGGCATCTTGACCCCCTCCAGGAGGTGTGACGTAGCGATCGATAACCCCGCCCCGTTCGGTCCATCCGGGTCTCCGAGGCAGCTGGAAGTGATGCCAGAATGTGCCTCTGGATGGCGCCAGCACCTCGAGAGAGCAGTCTGCAGACGTCACGGGCGTCATGGCCGCCAAGGCGCTCTGCCATTGGCAGACTGGCTGGACGTGTGTCGGGGGCAGCACACCCAATAATCGAGGATTTGGTCGCTCACAATTGGCTGCTGCCGAAAACGACGGAGAGTGGAGCGCAGCGGGCCCGGACAACGACGGAGGAGCGCCGTTGCCGCATTTTCGCGAAAGCATCACAAAATCAGTCCGTTTTTTCCATCTCTTGCTTCACCAAGGTCGGTCGAGAGGATAGCTAGAGAAGAAAAAAAAACGACACAAGACGACGAAGACGACTCGTTTTTCTGTCGCCGATCTTGGCTGAAAAAGTGCTTCTGGCAGAAAAAAGCAGGCAGAAAAAAAAAACAAAAAAAAAACAACAACAATCCGCGAATTGGCAGTGAAAAATAGGAAATATCGACTGGCAGTGCCACGCTCGGACGTGCCGGATATTTTTTGCGGTTAGTATGTATTTGCGATTTTGAACATTTTGTTGGGTTTGTTTTGTTTTTTCGCGAGAACACATCTCGTTTCGAATCGGGATTTGGATCTGTGCTGCGATCCGTTCGCAAATGCGCGATCTGGTGTTCGGAAATCAGAAATCGGCATCGACTGCGATTTTTGCTCGAGTACGAAACGAAGAAGAAAATTAAGAAAACGAAAAAAAAAATTAAAAAAAACAACCTCCTCGGGATTCGATCCCGCGACTGGCCGCTGCCTTTGGCGGGAAATAAAAAAAAACAGACAAGACAGGATCATAATTTTGGGGAAATTTGGAAGAAATCGACGAAATTTCCCCAGCGCAGAATTTACGGTGGAATATACGCGAGTGAAATTCGAGCGACAAATTAAAAGACCTAATCGAGCCCTGGATCCAGGGTAGGTATGACAACAACAATAACAACAACAACATCAACAACAACAACGTCGAGCATGGAGGATTATACGTGCGTTCAATGGCCATCAGTGAACAGTATGTGCATCCTCCTCGGATATTGTAGATTCCGTTGAATCGATGTACGAAGGATATTTAAATTAAATCAATGCGGAGACTGAAAATCGATTACCCAAATTAGGTGAATTTTTTATCGGGAAAGCTGAACTGAGCGTCGGAAACGAGTCTTAGAACTAGTAGGAAATAACTCAATTTAGCACCAAAAAGTGCATCCTAATGAATCGGAACAAATTTTAAAAACTAATAACGGCCAAGTCCTATTCCAATGTTGTTTCATTTCTAAAACCAAATCCTGCAAATTCCCACTTGATCCAATTCATTTTTTTTTTTGGAGATATAATTCAACTCTCGAGTTTATTCAAGGGGGAAAACCCTAATTCCAGCAGTTTAGTCAGAACTATTTTGCCGGCAAGGCAAACCATCGCCAAAGACCATTAACGTCGCATGTGCCATCGATTTTAGATCGAAACACATCATCCCAAAATCAAAGTTCTACAAAATGGTCGCCGAAATCAACATGAAAATCTGGTTGTCGATTAACGATAATCATTTCGGATCGATGGCAATCGTGTCCCAAAAGTGCTACGACAGGTGATATCGACCCCGGGACACGCGTAGCGCCACCTTCGGCGGCCATCTCGCTTCCGGCGCACGCCACTGACCGCTACCGGCGCTCGTAGGCGATGCCGCCGCTGAACTCTTGACCTTCCGGCGCCCGAAAGCAGTGACCACGGCGGCAAAGGTCTCTCGGCTAATAAGCAGTGCAGGTGGCGCTAGTGGCGTCACTCCGGCCGATGGTGGTCAGGGCGCTCCGGCCTCTGCAGGGCCGTTTCGCCAGCACCACTGCAGCAGCCGTTATTACCCTTTGACCTCGCAGTCGGCCTCCTCGTCCCCTGGCGCCAAATCGTTGCAGTCGGCGACGACGGCCGCCACTTCCGGCACCAACGCTAATGCTCTCCTGCAGGACCTTCGCGTTTCTATGGAATATCGGGCCCTTGGTAATTTCAATGAAAGTATGGCGGATTCACTAAACAGTCCAGAAAAAAACACGATGCAGCAGCAGCAACAGCAGAGGGCAACCGACGGAACCAACAACGAACAGGCCACGGCCACTTCCGGTATCAGCGTGGAAGAAACGCCCAATCACATCGTCTACAGAAAGGTAGGTAACTGCATGCTTCAGCTTCGTCTATGATAGATGTGTCGGCCTTTCGCCAGCTGGCGCCAATAGCGATTCTGTATTTATTGACATTGTCCCAGCACCATCTATATGTTCAGAAATGTTAAGTTGTAGGGAAATGAAGCCTTGAGATGTTTTGGCCATGGTTGCTGGCTTCAAAATCCCAAAGCCGTCTTTCATGTTCGGTAATGTTATATAACAACGTCAAAAGATTGAATTTTGCAAATTTTAAAAGCTTGTTAAGATGGCGCTTAAAAACTGGGTTACGTTGAATTTTGACTAAGAGGATGCTCAATGCATCCTCTTAGTCAAATCGCATTGTAAACGATGTCGTACAAGTTAAATGGTGTAATGCATGCAAGAGGCCAGCCATTGATGGAATTGTAACGCTCCAACAATGGATGCGCCAGAAACAAAATGGCGTCTATAACTGTGCATGTAGTTTTCAGCTTTTATCAATAAGTATGGAATAATGATGCCTTTCAATGACAACTGCTAGGAGTCCTACTTAACAAATGACAAAATGGGTGTTAAAATGGGATCCTATAATAAAACGTTCTCTATCAGATTACCGATATATCAAATACATGTATACCTAAAATGGTAAAAACTATAAAAGTTGCCGTTGTTTTGATTAACAACACAATTTGCTTACCTCCAAAAAGGAAAATTCGTCCTGGTTTCAGCTGTAGTTTACTTTAAATACAGATTCAATCAATCTGAAAGTTTTTTTACATCCATGGAAGAGATTCTTAGAGGAAAAATGTAATTTACCTATACTTAAGCGAAACAACTCAAGTGTGAAACACGGCATGTACAACAAACAATTGAAACAAAAATAATTTTGTTAATCAGCAATAATCAAAACAATGAACGTAGGGAACAATGAAAAACGGACTTTTTATCATCTCTGAAATTGCAAGCTTAACGTACATGTACTTGATTACTTTCGAACGAATAGAATAGAACGGAGGAACATGCATCTGGCATATATATATACGTACAGCTATAGTGTACAATTGATATCGTAAATGCACATGTAGATAAAATCCGTCTGGCGGCGCATGCGCACTAAGCATTTCTTTCTCTATGCCATCTAAGAAATTCTGTATATGCATGCTATATGTTAATTATACTGTATATTAAATATAATAAAAATATCGAAACACATGTTATACATGCATTTTACATGTAGCATAAGTATTAAGCATGTAGCATACATTTTTACATGTAAAATACTTGGTACTGCATATGGTATGCAGTGATTGGTATGTAAAACTGAGTAAAACACATTACGCCACATGAAGAAACATGTTTTCGACATGGTAAATGCATGCATATACATGTGTTTTACATACCATATTACATGTATTCATCTATTACATACCATATTACATGTATTCACCTATTACATACCATATTACATGTATTCACCTATTACATACCATATTACACTATTCACCTATTACATATAAAGTATATAATTAACGTAAAACATGTATAAACAATATTTATTAAATAGCGCAGAGCAAGAAATGCTTAGTACGCATGCGCCGTAAGACGGAACTTTATCAAAGTTTACATTTTCGTTTTCCATCTACGTGAATTAAGCTACGGCATTTCCATATAAGAGGAAAAAGAGGAAATTTCCATTTAGAGGAAAAATACAATTTACCTACTTAGTGAAACAAGTGCATTCATTTCACAAACAACTAATTTGAATCAACGATCATCTTTTGTCAATCAGCAATTATCAAAACAATGGTAGTAGGAAACGATGTCAAACGGACTTTTCAATGCATCTCTGAAACTGTAAGCATAACGTACAGTGTGAACTGTAATATTTTCCAACTCAGGAACATGCATCTGGCGAGCATCTTCCACAGTTTCGCAGAATGTAACAGATCCCCAAAGGAAAAAAAAAGGAAAAAAAAAAAAGGAAAACCCTCCGTCAAAACCAGCCCCAGCCTAACTTTGTCGGTTTGAGCGCCGTAGGGGGCGCTGGTGTCCAAACGCGAATTTAAATAGGCTTCTTTGCGGAGCGTCGCGGGGGACCTTCTAATGATACGTCTTGTTCGTTTCATCGAGCGAAACTACGAGGAAACATTCAAACACCTCAAAAACACGTAACAAACGATGCAATTTGCATAAAAGAATCCGAGCATGAATACGTAACGTCCTTCTTTCGTATACAAATATGCTTATAAATGTTACCTGACAGTCTCACGTTCGCTTCGCTACCCCGAGATCACTTGCAATACGAAAACGAAACAAAGGGAGGCCTATTTACAGAAAAAGAAGGAAAAAAACTATACCGAGCATAATCTCGAATCGCTCTTCTTTTTCCGATTCACGATTTTCACTCATTAATCATTAAAATGCAGGCAGACGAGAGATGAATAAAAACGCTGAGCGAGTTGATGAAGTATATAACGCTCTGGGGTGGGATGAAACGAGCGGGGGCAACGCCATAACGACCAAATATTCCGAAGATTCGACTATGGGAAATGGGTGATTAAAACCAATTTCAAAGGACATAAATCATAGCCCATATTTAAAATATAGCTCTGGAAATCCATTTTCTGGAAATCCGTTTTCTAATCGAAACCCATTTGGGAACGAATGACTTCAAAGCTTCGGATTATTGTAGATTTATTTCTAGATTCGTACATGGATACCCATGGACATTGAAATGAAATGCATTTGGGAATATTTATAGTTTGGAACACGTGTACTGCAATTCAAAATAGGCCTACATTTTGCGTTAGTAAAATGCATTTTTCGGAAATGCTGTTTTCTAATCGAAACGCATTTGGGAGCGATGCATTCAAAGCTTCGACTATTGTAAATGTATTTTGAAATTTCTACATGGATATACTAACATGGAAAAAAAATGCATTTGGAAATATCTAAAGTTTGGAGAACGTGTATAGTGCAATTCGAAATACATTTTGCATTAATAAAATGCATTTTAAAAATGTCTATTCTCGGCATTGCATTAATTCTAGTCATTGCATCTAAAAATGTATTCTTGTCAATGTATTTTAGAACTTAATCTTAAATTTTTGCATTTTGATAACGTAAAATGTATTTTTAAATGCATTTTGATAACGTTTGTATTTTTAAATGTATTCTGATAACGCAAAATGTATTTTTAAATGCATTTTGATAACGTAAAATGTATTTTTAAACGCATTTTAATACATGTAACGTAAAATGCATTTTTAAACGCATTTTGATAACGTAAAATGTATTTTAAATGCATTTTAATAACGCAGAATGCATTTTTAAACGCATTTAAATAACGCAAATTTCATTTGTAAGCGTATTTTAATACATTAATGCAAAATGTATTTTGAAATGCATTTTAAGAACGCAAAATGTTTTTTTACATGAATTTTAATAACGCAAAATGTTTTTTTAAATGCATTATAATAACGAAAAAACGTTCAAAGAAATTAAGTTCCCAATTGCGTAAAATATCTATATAGATATTGTTTTCACGTATACTGTCTGAATTTAAGACCAATGTTTACATTGTTCATGTATTTGGCTGAGAAATGGATTTTCCTTTTTTTTAAAAAAAAAAATGCAAATTGACATGTTTATTTAGAAACATAAGAGCAGTTCATTGCAACTAAAGAAGACGTCTATGGTGCTGCCACCTGAAAGCCATCTCTCACCAAAATCAAAAACAAGCAGTTTCCTATCGCAACCTTAAAAATGTGCGTTATTTTTCCATGCGCAACGATTTATTGAAGCAGAAGCACGCGATATAAGTCTCTCTTCATTCATAAATCAATGCAAAAAATGGAATTAGTTAAAATAAGCACACTTTTAGTATGTAAACATGCGAAAACGCGGAAATTGATAATTTCATCTGCTAGAAATACAACTGTATACCCATGTAAGGTCAACCACCTTAGCATGCAGTTCTGTAAACAGATTCAAATGTGAGGTTAAAACAGAGATAACCCACATCGGAAAAAAAAGCTTTAGAAATATATTTTTAGAAATGTATTATTGTAATAATGAATGTTTTTTGAAAAACAAATGCATTTTTAGCCTAAAAATACATTTTAAAAGTTATTCAAAATATGTATAGATTGGAACAATCCAAGTTATTTCAAAATATATTTTCAAATGTATGCAAAAACTTTTCAAATGCATTCTCAAACATTCTCAAACAAATGCATTTTCAAACACATAAAAAATGTAAATTTAATGTATTTTTTAAAAAAAAACTATTGTAAATACATTGTAAATCTATTTTGCCTCAAAAAATGCATTTTAAATGTATCACGAGATATTTTATTTCGATGTGGGAATTTCCACATGGTGAATTGTTTTGCCATATTTGCTAAATTTACTTTTGGAAAAATCAACTGGATAAGAGTAACTGAACAGACCTAGGCAGACCTTTGCATTTTTGGGAGGGGTGTTTAATCATTAAATTTCCTCAATCATTTTTTTAGCAAAACAATTGTATGGATTTTAATGAAATTTGGTAGATAAATACTTGTAAACGTCATTTATTATTCAAAAAAAAATCAATTTTGGGAGATGTAAAAAAAATTCCAAAGCTTCCATGTCAGCATTTCTGACAGATACTGGCTATTCACTTTCCCGAGCATTCTTCACAGTAGTCTGTCCATTTCTGAACTTTTCAATCCGCTCACAGACCGAACGTCTGGACATTACTTGGACCTAAAACATTTTCCACATTTCTGATCCTGAAATTCCTTAAAAAGTTATAAAAATCGTACAACACACCGCTTCTGAGCCATGCTCTTTGCTTTCGAATTTTAAGCATGTGCAATTTTTGAAACATGTCTTTTAATTTTGAAACATGCTCAGGAATGATGGAAGAATTTTTGAAACAAATTTCATT
The DNA here is from genome assembly GCA_034698745.1 of Megaphyllum sjaelandicum. Lineage (NCBI taxonomy): Eukaryota > Metazoa > Arthropoda > Diplopoda > Julida > Julidae > Megaphyllum > Megaphyllum sjaelandicum. The sequence continues at coordinate 6,883 of JAQGBX010002596.1, read as the reverse complement.
AAAATCCTTACAGCCGTATCTTTTTTTTTTCAATTAATTGCAGAAACTTTATAGACACTCTTCGCACACTAATGAAAGAATTTAAATTTTCGATGCAGTTCGAAATGCATCCTCTTAATTGTGCTTCTATTTCAACATATATTAGCTAATCAATTTCTTCAGCATCTTCGCTCTTTAATAACCATCTTAGCAAATTGTTGACATGATTTTCTGAAACAAGCATCGCGTGCATTGTTGAAGATCGTGTTACAAATTATTTGCCCAATTTGTGAAAATATTTATCATATTCAAATAGTGCTCGCATTCTGATATTACCGAGTTTTAATCGCGGATTACCCTAACCGCAGTTTTGCGCAACCAGTTGAAAAATCCTTGGCGATGCAACGAAAATCGAAAAGTTCATGTAGAGAAAATCCAATTAATGACTGGGCAAAAGCAGCGGCGTAACGCGGTGCATCACGGTCATCAATTTTCAATTAAACTCGGATGAGGAGGGATGGGGGATATATCGAAATCGTTTCAAATATCCAATTGCGCTTTCTTCTGCTTCGACAAAGATGAAATAAGTAGAATGCCACCGAGGAAAAAGCGATCCTGGTGAGCTCTTATCACTATCCCGGCATGCCCCGGGGCATATGTGATTTTGCAGTTTATACATTGGAGTAAAAACCTGCAATGTTAAAATCTATACGAAATATATGCATTTTTAAAATGCATTTCCTCCCTTCTCCTTTCCCCCCAAGGACTACGTACATTTTGTTCGAATTTCCGTGTATTTTTAATGTTTTCTGGTTTCTTTAATAATTAAGAAGGCCTACCATTCTCTATACGAAATTCACAGCGAATACAATTTAAGGCATAAAATGAAGTATTTGCAATAAAAATCTTTACAAAAATATTATATAATATGCTTGTATCTTTGTATTATATAATACATGCGTAATCCCTAGGAATTGTGAATTTCACAATTTTAAATTCCCCACGAATTATTTTAATGGCGCTTTTTTTAATGCCAATTTTTTTTTTAATTTTAAATTAAAGAGTGGAAAATGTGTGAATGGAAAATTGACATTTGTTAATTATTTTCGTTATATGTTACAAAAAAACGTATTGAAAATACACAATTTAATGTCTCAAACTATTGTAAATGTATATCTTAGATCTTAGAAAAAAATTCCCATACACAACGTATCACCGGTAGACCACCGGTAGTAAATAAATGAATAATAAATGAATAAATGCCAAAACGAAAGTTACTTTTGATCCTTCTCTTTGCATGCGAATCGACTAACCTTCCTAGCCATAGTTTAAATTTGTTATAAGTTTAATTTAATGAAGATGTCTAAAATCGATACCGAGTCCTCCCCCCCCTCCCCCCAACTTTATTTTCTTACTACAAAATAATGTATTGCATTTGAAATAAAAGGTATTTCATATAAAATACCTGAAATAATCTAAATGTCATTTCAGCCCAGGTTTCATTTGTAATCGTTTCTGTATTTACTCGGTAATGTTGATAAAAAAATATTTCATCAGAATAAGATAACACCAGATCTGCCGTTGCAATTTTTGCAGGATTACTCGTTGAACCCTATAGGGAATTTAAGAAGCACAATTTGTTAAGGGTCTATTCTACAATTCCGACGATATATTTTTAACCCTCCTTTTTTTTCTCATTTCAAAAACAATTCCAAACATTTGTTTCCCCATTTCACCGACTATGCAGCAATCGAACTGCTTCTAAATTTAAAACTGCCTACATAAGCAAGTCGTATTTCATGGGTCAATCCACATTAGCGCTATCTAATCTCGTCTAATGTTCCATTTCAATCTGCATTATCTCGTTTCGCACCATACGGCGCACCGGCATCACAGCCGTCAGCAGCACCAGCGCCACCTGCAACTCAACAAACGACCGCATGGATCGATCACTTTTGTGTTAGGCAGACGACAGCTGCGGTCGATCCATCGTTTACAAAGTTTTAATAATAGCTTATATTGTTGAAGGCGAAACAGGGTTGGTTCGCGACAATGCTAGGCCACGCCCAGCCATATCCACGTCGACTTCCGGTACAACGATCAACGGACACAATAGCCCAGTGCGGGATGTGCAGCTCAGAATAGCGACTGCGGAATTAACCGTATTTGACAAAGGAATCATCGAAAAATTGTAGTATTGATATGACGTCACCAAAAAAAATATTGAGCAAATCTACCAAAACCACGCTCAAAACAATGAGCAACAAACGGAAACAATTTCTTTTTTAGCATGAATGGCAGTTAGTTTTGCAATGGCACTGATGGGAAATGTGAAACGACATGACTCATGTGCAGGATAACAATTATAATTAGCGGAAACTTGTTTCCGAAATATGTTACAGTTTCAGATACATTTTACTAGAGATTGATGAGAACTACAGTAACTTCTTAGGGGCATTTTATCGAACTGTAGGCTAGAGAGACAAATGATGTCATGTGGCATGTAGGATGTTAAAATGTGTTCGTTTAAACCGTATAGTTCGAATTATCAGAAGTCAGACAACACATAAGTTCAACAATGACTAGAGTTTCATCGAAGTTGGGATGAATTCTACCCCATGTATATGAATACATATCCTTTTTTCACAGTGTCTAAAGTTTGCATGTTTGGGAACTCGAAAATTCATTGGTTTTAGCCGAGAAATTATTTCTTAAATCGAAATTCGTCTTAAAACGAAGAAATTAACATTATTCTATGTATATCCTATAGAATGGGGACTGGAAATGAGTTCGTAAGCTACTATAACAAATTCGTATAAATCCAAAACGAATCATGCAAATTGAAGCGAGAAAAAAAATTCAAGGAATTTAATAGTGTATACTAATTGTTTATTCTGATAGTTAGCCAGTTTTTGTTTTTTCGTGTTGAATACAATAGAAAAAGTGAACAGAATGTACTCGAATATTGTCCCATTAAATGCCGTTTTTATTGTCATTTCAGTTGCGTTAAAAATATAAAGTTGAACACATATCTTCGCTCGTATATACAAATTTTGGGATTTACTGTATACAAAACTTTTAGCGTACACAATTTTTACGTATATACAAATTCCAAGGTTTAGCTTTATTGAAACTGTTTCTAACTGGGCATCCTCGTTTATTTCACAAAATACTTTTTTTTTTGTGAAAACAAATTTGGGAAAAAATTGTTTCCAATGATGAATTATTTCCGATTTGCTTTCTAAATTAATCACATTTCGTGTACAAAATAGATTCTTAAAAAAATATAAATAATTCAGGGATCCCCCAGACCTGGAAAACCTGCAAAAGTCAGGGAAGTTGAAAATGAAATTTCTGATTTAAAATTATTTGATATTCAACTTCCCTGACTTTTCCAGATTTTTAAACAAATTTCCCTGACCAATGACAAAATTGACCAATTTACAAAATGCCAATGTTGTTTAACCACGATTTTAAAAATCATATTTTGCATCGATATTTTGAAAAATAAGCATGAAATGTTTTTGTACAATTTCACATACTCGCACGCGGAAAATGTTGACATATTTGCAAATTTGTAATAAAATTCGTAAAAATTGCAAGAATACACAATAGAAAGATGGTCACTGTACAGAGAATTTTTATGAAGAAAATGTACGATTGTAGAAAAAACAATACGCTAAAAAGTGGTCTACCTACATAAACAGGGGTAACTTTTTCAGGTTTTACTGTACATTCTATCTGTAAATTCTTTAACCCTTTCAGACACCTTGTCCTTTTAAAAGGATATTCATTTTAAAAAATTATAGCGCCTCAGAAAATGACGTTCAGTTGCACTGCAATGCTTTGGTGTATAGCGGAAAAGCCCCTCTTTAACATGCATGTTTTTAATGCTTCCTACTGGCATTTTTTATTAAATTATAGCATTTTGAAAACATAGAGCTACATTTTCAAGAAATTTGCAAAAATAGGCTTAAAAACAAAGCTGTTTTTAATGAATTTCTAATACTTTTAAGTGAATTTTGTTGCATCAATCTAATAAATTACATCCTGTAGATTAAAAAGTCATAAAAAAATTAGTTGGCACAAATTTTGCCATTGTTTTGGGATGTTGAAATTTCGAAGGGACATTTTGTAAAACTTTTAATTTTCAATAAAAAAATATGAAAAAATTCAGAGAACATATTAATATCATATTGTTTTATTTTCCAAAGTTTCATGAAAATCCCTTCAGCCATTAAAAAAAAGTACTGAAAGGGCTAAGCACGTTGCTGAACTTTTTCTTTCAACATTATGGCCGTCACACACAAAGGAATTTACATCCCGAAACTTGTTTCCATGTATACTGTTCCTTGATATTTCCCCATACATGTGTGTTAAGAAAAATACATGAGATGGAATAAAATCATTGCTTTCAAGTTACTCAAATTTCCCTTGCTAAGAAATGACGTTTTCATGTATTTCTCTACCAAATTTCGCCCAAATCCATACAGCCGCTTATCATTTTTTAATTATTGCGGGAACTTAATGAACATTCCTCGTAAATACAAGGAGATGCAAGTTGGAATTAAACCTAACAAAAAAAATCCCTACCCTAGAATGCAGTGCAAAACGAGGAGTCACACTGGAGTGTACTGTAACGTTGTTTTATCATGCACTGGCGCGAATGATGAGCATTTTTATCAGAAAATTCACGACCCGATAAATGACAAAGTGACAGGATCTGCTTGGCTGCCATTTTTCATCGTCGGCTAATTCAATTACGACCAAAAATATGTTCCTTTTTAATGATCTTATAAATAAATGGCCCGAAGACTCTCGGAGTGCGAATACTGGTTCAAGATAAATCGGGAGCCAGACGAGGGGTTTAACACCAAGGTTTTATACGGGGTAAAGCACAAGTCTTTTGCATAAATTACTTTTTTTGTGAAAACAAATTTTGGAAAAAATTGTTTCCAATGAATTATTTCTGATTTGCTTTCTAAATTAATCATATTTCATGTACGAAAATGAGTGTTTCAAAAAATGTTAATAATTAAAATTATTTGATATTCAACTTCGCTGACTATAACAAATTTCCCTGACCAACGACAAAATTGACTTTTGTCAATGTTATACACGATTTTGAAAATCGTATTTTGCATCGATATTTTTCCAAAATTAGCATGAAATATTTTGGACAATTTCACATATTTGCATTCGGAAAAGGTTGGCATTTTTGAAAATTTGTACTCGGGAAGGGTTGAGAATTTTGCCAAACTGTCCTCAAAAATCCGTTGAAGCTATACTCGATTATAATTAAAAATGTTGCTAATTTGTGCTTGAAAAACGTAGAAAATTTCACAAATTCTGCTCGGAAAAGTGGAATAATTCGCAAGTTTGTCTTCGGAAACAGTCAAAGTTTTGCAAATTAGACCTCGGAAACTGTTGAAAATTTAGTAAATTTGTCCTCCGAATTTGTTGGAATTTTTTTAAAAAGTTTGCAAATGAGCCTGAGCAAAACAACGTATAGAAACATTAATTTTGGATTATGACAGCATAAATACCTTGAATTTAACTTACATTTTTTCAAAATAATTCAATCTTCCCTGACTTTTCCAGGTATTCCAGGTCTGGGAGAAACTTTTTTCAAAGTGTCTTAAATTTCACCGATTTCATAAATTGTACACGATGATTGGTTTAAAACATTCACTGCAGGTAATCAATGTCTTTGCACACGAGATCTCAAGATTGCCAAAGTGCATGCGATTCGCAAAGTTTCCGTCTGAGTACCCCAAGACAATTTTAAAAAATCAAAAATTCATTTTACTGAGTAATAGGAATGGCAACAAAATGAAGATTATACATACTTTTGTTCAAGTATGGTAACGGTTGAGCATCAAAAGAAATCGAAAGTCAAAATGGCGTCAAAAATTTTGGATTTAAACAACGGGAAGTACGAATTTAATGGAGAATTAAATGCATCTCCCTTCAATGCATTTCGCCCCAATTCCCGTATAGTTTAATGACTTCACCCTTGAATAGAGGATACCTCTCTTGTTTTAAATATAGGATTCACTTCCGGTCGGATTCCAAAAAGGAACGAACATCTGTGGAAAATTGGCGCCAAAAGCTATAAACCCGGCGGCCATCTTGGCAATTCAAATCGAAATGTGCATTAAACGAAATCATTTTGAAAGGAACCACTGCGGGGGCAAATGGGGTGAGGGCGTGGGACACGGAGAATATGGAAGAGAATTTGGATGAAGACCAAAATGGTCACGCCCCCTGTACGATCAATCTGAAAGTGGGTCAAATACATTTTATCGAAAAATAATATAATTGAGAAGTGCAGCGCAACTGACGATACTCGTAAGATGGCGTCTGTCACATTTTGAGAGGGTGATTGGGCATTCAAACCGGACTGAATATTATTGAAAATTATTGCAGTAAGAAAACTGCAATGGAAAAGAACGTTCGAAACGATATTTTTTGGAACGAATTGTCCTGAAAAGAAAATTTGTTCCGATTACAGCTAAATTTCCCAGGTTAACTAACATCACGTATAAAGCCCCGCGCTTCAGAAGTGAACGCAATTCAAAAATTGACAATTTCCGGTTTAATACGGTATTAAGTCAAGCGAAATAATCGCTACAGTCGAACCTCGTTAATACGAACCTCGAGGGACGTTAACATTTTCAAGTTCAAAACGTAGTTCGTACTATCGAAAGTCAGACTAATGAACTAGTTTCATTTAAGTTTGGATGAAATCCTTTATTACGCAAATGAATGGGGAATTTCCCGTTATAACGTACCTTTTTCTCGTGTTGTCTAAGGGTTTGCGTTCGTTGGTACTTATAATTTAAAAAATTAAATTTTTTGACCACTAGCGCCAACCAGCGGGCAAACAATTGGTAATTTAAAT
>JAQGBX010002595.1:0-19877 GCA_034698745.1 Megaphyllum sjaelandicum | reverse complement strand
GACCTGAAATAGAAAATTGGAAGGGATAATACCGGGGAGGGGCTGAAATAGTGACATGGAAGAGATGATACCGGGGGGAGGAAGTATAGCCCGGGAAAAGCCGGGCCTTTCCGCTAGTAATAAATATACACAACACAGTAGGCCTACCTGAACATTTATTTTGGCAAACGCTGAAAGACCGTCGCTATGCATTTTTACTTGACTTTTTAGCAAAATATACTCATAATATGATATACTGTGGTCGTAACCAGAGAGAGGCAAAAAAAATGAATCCATTCATAGCAGAAATTTTCGTGGAATTTCGCGGCTTTCCATTTGAACAAAATGCGGAGTCCTTGGTCGTCATGGAAACCATAGCTTCGCGAGCGCCTCCGTGTGACGATCAGCTGTATCAATTTTACCCAGAACTCCCGGGTCTTAAATAGAAACTAGAAAGTGGACGATTGAATGGCTGATTGATTGAGCTCCAAAGGTAAAGTCGAGATATAGAAGAAATACGAAAAAAAAAGGTTTGTATTTTCTCGATTGACGGTTGATTTTCGATATTTGCCATCCTCGAAAACGCGCCAATACGTGGCCTCCGGTCGTCGAACGGACAGGAAAGTGACGTGATGCGATGGCATCGACGATATCAGAGGACGATTTCCTCAGACTGCAGGTAAAACAGTTTTTGCTAATATTTTGTTATCTTTGGAAGTGTGTCAGCCGTTAATTATAGAGGATTACGAACTGTTCTCATAGACGCAACTGATTGAGTTGAAGGCTGCCAATTATACTTTGGATGAGCGTTGTCGAAAGCAACATACTGGTAGGTTTTGCCCAGATGATCTGCAGTAAGCTTTATTACATGTCAAAGATTTCAGCTGTTTGACTTGCGTAATTCCCGGAATTCGTTTTTCACATTGTAAACAGAGCTGGTCAATTTACAACATCACTGCAGTGTTCTTGAAAATGACTACCAGAAGGCACAAAAGGCCATTGCGAAAAGCAAGAAAATCAAGGTATGCGTGCATGTTGTTTTGGTAACTTGTAGATGTATCGAGGTCATCATCTATCAGTGTTGTTTTATATGCGATTTAAATGAGATAATCGGATAGCATAATAGTAGCCTACTTTTCTGTCTTGTCAAGGAAGTGGAATTACTGCTACAAGAAAATGAAAATCTCCAGCTTAAGATTCAAACGCAAGAAGACGAGTTCCGTCTGCAAAACACCACCATGATGGAGGAATTGGCTTCTGTAAGCTATTTCTGATGCTGATGATATAAAAACCACACATTTTTTATCACCCATGAGCGCAGTGCCCATCGGTGTAATAGATCAAAGCTAACGAGACCTCGGCAGTAGATAATTTCGTTAATCTTACATTTGTTTAGGTGCTATTAGCCAATGAAAACTTGGAAAAAGATATCAAATTGTTACGATCAGGTCCAGTTCAAAAAGACAGCGGAGAAAACGATGAGAAGCTGCAGAGTGAGGTCTGGCGCTTGCAAGCAGAAAACTTTGTGCTGAAGACGAATCTCACAAGTATGGTAACAGTTTTGTGCCCTGTTGACCTGTACCTCACTGCTCACAATCACATTTTTGGTTATAGGCGCCCAACAAATGCACGAAAAGGAAATGGATGGGATGCGGAAAACTTTGCGGTAAGAGCTGGCTCGGCACAACGAGTAAATGTTCAACGCCTGAAAACTTGTCTTGACAGATTTTTGAGAAACAACAATTGCATTGTACACCCTAATGGCATACAAATATCACACTAATCGTTTGGACTCACTCACTCATTAACACTTCATTATCTTTGCCAACAGCGACATAATGGCAGAGTACGAGTCATTTAGTCATATTCCAGACCAAGGTGACGCCTCCAGTGTAAAGTATGAGCAATTCCACTCGTTTAATAATTAACTAACATAGTCGTAAGCTTTTTTAACAATTAAGTAACGTAAACCAGAACCGTGTGGGTTTGATTTCAGTGACTACATGCATCTGCCATGCCATAATGGCTGGTCTGAAGTTATTCTGAACTATTTTCGATTGGCCAGCAGAAAAAAGCATGGCATTTCTTTCATTTCCTTGATCTTTCGGTTACCAATGGTATAACGAAAAAGTAACAAAAGATTGCAAAAGTATACAAAACAATAAACCTTATGCAGTTGCATTACAGCTTGCACCACATAACATTTTCATCGAATAATGATTCGATGTCAACATAGCCTATTAACATTGTCTCATAGCCTATATGAGAATAAGTGAAAATTCCTCCTAATGCTTCTGTCTAATACATTTCATGAAATGCCCCACCATTGAATGCCAGGAAATAAATGACTTGGGAATCTCAGGTGCTATTTGTTTGCAGTTTTAAAATCCACGCATGCTGTGGTGCTGCCATTCCTCATGAAGCCAAGGGGAGACATTAGCTCGGCTATCAATCATCAGTACCATTGCGCGTGACACAGATATTTTTCCCCACTAACTCTTTAACGCCTCTTCAGCTTCTTTCTGAAAGTCTGCAAAAGCGTATAGTCTATTGGAAAGCAATTTTTTTTTCATTTTGGCGATTTGTACCACAGTGCCATGACCCAGAACGAGAAAGACGACTATGAGGTGGTTGAAGTGGGCGATACTGAGGTTAGCTATCGTAAAGCGTCAGGCAGCGCATCCATGCTGGAGCTTTTGAAGGAGATGGAAACCAAGACAGGAGAGTTAGAGAGGCAGCTTAAGCAGAGTCAAAGTAAGTAGTTGCCCACCACTCCAACCCAATTGAACGTTCTACTCTTACGCTGATCTCTTTTGGCAGATTTGCAGTTGGAGCTAGCTACGGAGCGGGAAGAGAAGAAACTTATCAAAGACCAACTGACCAGCCTGCAGAAAAGTGCCCAGGAAAAGACTGCTCTGTTGCAAGATGAGGTGGCCAAGCTCACCGACAAGCTGAAGAAGAAGCAAGACAGCCTGATGCTGCTCCAGTCTGAGAAGGAAGACATGTACAGCCTGAATGTGCGTTCCACGGAGACCTTGCAGCGAAGCAAGGATCAAGAGATTGATCAACTTAAGGACCTGACGCAGCGCCTGCAGACCCAGCTGAACAATACACTTCAAGTAAGAACAATTCCCTATCTTTGAGAAATCACGCTAACTACTTCGCTAGACTGAAAACTTGTATTATTTTTTCAGAATTTTCAACTACAGAAAGATGAAAGTGTCCGTTCCATCCAGGAGTTGGAAACTACAATTTTTAACTTGAAGAAGGATATTGACAATCAATCTGCAGACAAGCTCAGGGAGCTGGAAGCAGATCGGATAGTGCTGCATAGCCAACTCGGCGAGGCCAAAACTATATTGGACGCCTCCCAGAGCGATAATGCTAGCCTGAAAGACCAATTGAAGAATGCCCTGCTCTCCTGTGAACGCCTCACAACCCAAGTCGAGGCCCTTGAAGCTGAGAAATCAGCTTTGAACGAATCACTGGAAAATTCGATGAAGGTTGACAGGAATTTTTGTTTGTTTGGACACCCAGTTCTATAGTTAATAATCTTAACAGTCTCACAAAAAACCGCCCTTCCTCTTTGCCTAGACGGCCGAAAAGCGTAAGGCGCTGCTGGACGAGATGGCGATCCGCCTGCAGACAAAGACCGACGACCATCAATCTGAAGTGGTGAATCTTAGCGAGAAGTACATGAGGCAGATCGACATGTATAGCCGTCAATTGGACGAAGAAAAGGTGAAAACTAATTTCTTTTACCAAACATACAGCTTTATTTCTAAAAGAATCTGGCTGCGGGTTTTGCTTTTGACTAAGAAAACATTAAGAAAACATTGTTTTTTAATCACAATAAAACGATCACCTTTGACAAATAAGCCTACCTTATCTAAGTTCTGATAACTGGTTCTTTATAATGATAAAATATAATGAAATTTCTTGAGAAAATTCACCAATTCAACCCAAATTATAATGAATGCACTTTCAGTCACGCTCGTCTGAACTGGAATCATACAAGAGTAAAGTGGAAGACATGGAAACTGAGATTAAGAGCTTGGATTGCACTCGAGGATGGTTTGAGCGCCGCCTCACAGAAGCCGAGGAGAGCCTGGAGAGCACCCGCAAGCACTGTGACAGCCTTGTAGCACGCTTGCATGCAGAGCACGAGGCAACGCTGAGCAGAGTGAATGAAGAGCATCAAGCGGCAATTAGGGACCTGAAAACCCAGTTGGAGGTCTCAAATGCGCATGAGGCAGAGTACAAGGAGACTATTGTGGCCCTCAAGCAGGATATCAAGGACAACTTGGAGGACCGCAAAATCCATGATAAGAAAGGCGCCTCCATTGTGAGTAACTATGGCATGTTATGTTAAATGCACAAGTTTTAAAGCTTGTATAAACCTTGCTGCTCTCCTACTCCAGATCAAGGACCTGAAGAGGCAGTTGCTGAACGAGAAAAAGAGGGCTGAAAGCATGCAGGAGAAGCTGCAGGAATTTCTGAATGACAGCAATCAGAGTCGAAGTGGTGAGAGTGTAATGCTTTTTTTCCCCTTTGGATACCCTGATGGTAGTTATTAACCACGCAAGTTTGAACAAATTCACCAGATTTTTCTTTACCTAGAGCTTCAATTTTTCTGGTTAGATATACGTTCTAATGAGGGATGAAACATTTCTGTTGGTTTTATCATTAAAATATGAGCAATTACACATCAGTTGTGCAATATATTAACTTGGATTTTTTAAATCTATCATTCCTTGTCTTGCCCACAACAACATAAAGTGTTGTTTGCTACAGTAACTTTTTTGTTTTGCCAGATCTTTTCAAAGCTTCTGAAATCGACAAGGCAGAAACCTGGTAAGTGTTTTTTATTTCTCAAATCACAGAAACCTAAACAACTTCTCTCATCCTTTTAAATAACATTCAATGCATCAACCATGATAGTCCAAATAGCCTAACTTATGAAATTAAAGATGTAGAGCTAAACTTACCAAGATGGTGTCCTTCTTGGTGTTGAATAGCATTTCCTCTCCAAATGTGTTTCTCGTGGAAATCCTCCAGAAATAAGCAACAGACTTATTGTATTAATGAATGCATTTTTCGGTTCTCCACAATGTATAGTTCCATCAGTTCATGGTCCATGATGAGCGGTGGTGGTCAGTCTGAAAACAAGGAAACGAAAGATGAAGGAAATGCTAGTCTTCAGAATGGAAATGTACGTCCATGTGCAGTTGAGTACTGTTGAATTTTGATGTTAAGTTAGCCAATAAAACTTAAGTATTTTTGCTAGCTCCTGGTTTAACAAATGAACATTTAGAGCCCTTTGGGTATGAGTCTTACACCACTGGGCAACTACTTATCATAGTAGACTACTTTTAATGACAACAATAGGGAAAAAATGCAATTTTATTCTGTTTAGTCGCCTATCCCGGGTAATATATTTGAGCAAGACAATGAGGTACTGTTGAAGAGGATCACCGAAGTCCAAAAGAAGAATTGGATTCTCGAAGAACGGGTAGGACATCCCTGCAGAATATTCAGCATGCCTCTCTACATAGTGACACATTTAAATTGAATCTTTTGTTGTTTTAGCTGAGCCACTTGGAGGAGAGCAGTGGCGCCATGGCCGAAGATCTTGTCAGGAAGACTGCCATCATCCAGTATTACTGCATGGAAGGGCGGCCAGGTAGTTAGGAGACTTTGGTTGTCTAGTAGGCCAATTACAGATTTTTTGCTTTTGCTTATTCGCAACACCTGGTCATTGCAGAACCTCATTCCCATTCGCCTGCGGACAAACTGACTGTCAAGAAACTTGTGGACTTCATCAAGGATAAGGGCGACGAAAACCTGAAGGAGGTGGTACGGAAGACGCACCGCATGCTGGAAGAGATGCTGACCAAAAACATGCACCTGGAAAAGGTAATGTTTAAGGTTCAGATGCAGTTCACCATACTCTTCTGATATACACATCCAGCGAATCACCAAAGGGTTATAGAGCAACGTCTTTGGTGGCATTAAATTTGATCCATTATTAATTTCTATACTTATTCAGGACTTGGAAGCCATGTCACAGGAATGTGTTCGACTTTCTAAGCTGGCTAACGTCCCACCCACTGCCGTGTCTGGAGGCTACTAATTCCAAGCTCCGCTGATCCATTAGCGCGACTGCAACCCAGCTAATCCTCCATTATTTTTCAGAGAAATCTGCGTGTGACTTGTACATAAATGTTATTTTTGGAGCCGAAGGTATCCAAACCCAAGGTTCACTAAAAATTAACCCATTAGCGCAGTTTTCACGTATTTTAGTCCAGAATCCTGTAGCGGTAACGCTCTTGATTTTATATCGTCACAGAGGTCAGCTAGCCCCAACTCAGTGGTAATTTTAACTTTTAGGATTTCAAGAAATCCAGGCCTTACTTCGTCTACTATTATGTGTAACGTGCATGTCACCTAACGTTTTTCTTTGTGAATTTTTTTTTATCATAATCTGTAATGTACTTTATTATAAGTTGCATATGCAAAACGCTTAACAAGTCGTCACATATGCCTTCTGATATTTTAAATCGATTTATATATTTATCAAGGGCAAGAATTGCGATCGAGAATGTGAGATTTTTCTCAGATATTAAAGTTTTGTCCAACTATCATGTGTGCCAGGCAGTAAATATTTGCTACGATTATAAACTTGAATGTCCGTGTTTAAAGAAGTAGCAACGTTTTGTTTGAGAAAAATCCAATATGAGAAAATAAACAGAAATTACTTCTTCATCCATGATGAAATATTTTTTCAAACAATGGTTTGCTATAAAAATGTGGAAGAACCTTGAAGGAACAGAAGGATGGTGCAAAATGCCCTCGGCCTACTCAATTATCTCTACTTCAGCATGGCTTGCACTTGCGTGCGAGCCACGCTCGCAGTACAAACCAAGCTTTAAGGTCAGAAAGAGCAAGACATAATACTAGGTCACTTAGGGGCCTTGTGCAGGGCCATCCATATTATTCCAATTTTAGCATTATAAATTACTGATGCGATGAAATGGCATGGACATTTCACGTCGACTCGCATTTGCGCCTGGCCAGATCTGCAGGGACGTGGCATTTAGCCCCTTCTTAGATATGGTCATATATTTCCCGTCTGTCATTCCAGGAACTAACCTCTCTCTGCATTTGTGATGACCCGTTCTCACTTGACGCTCTCAAGATGGCCGCCTGGTAGCGCACAGACAAATGGCTGGCAGACGCCCTCTGGGTCATGACTCAAATCGGGAATGATTTCAGGGCCCAGTGGGAGCGGTTTGCTGAAAGTGCAGGCCTGTTTCCGGAGAAGCAGATGGAATAATAATTCATAATTAATTTCCAGCTAATCAGATAAGGGCCACGTTCTCGGCATGATCTCAACCCTATGCATAGCAATGGGGCGTTTCCAGCACCGGATTCCTCCTCTGATGCTGGATCGCGCACCAACGTTTGCACTCGGGACTAATGAGATTTTGCGCTAATGAATTCTGCTACTGACGTCATCATTTAGTCAAAATGTCGAGAATAGCACGTATTCAGTAATCTGCTAGTGAAGTATTTCTACGGCACTTTTCCTCGTGCCTTTTATACTGTATAAATGACCGATGTACCGCTATGTCTTGGTGGATTACCAAGACAAACCTGAGGCAAACATGCAATATCTGATTGCACTGTATCCTAAATATCGTTCTTAATACGAGCCGTTCATATCGACAGAGCGTACCAAATTTATTGTACAAAAATAGAGGACGCTTTGCCATATCAGGCGTGGTTAGTACAGTACATTTCTTGGTAGAAGAAACTGAACAATCAACGATTTTATGGCCGTATCCTGGGGTAGATGTGATTACTGTAAGTGATCCCTTCTATACCTGTTTCCATTCAGGAATAAAGCATTATTATTATTATTATTATACCACAATCAAATTTTTGTCACTACATTGTCACAATGACTTTGATTTTTACTTTTTTTTTTTAAATAAAGAAATGTAATTAATGATAGTATTAATTATTATTATTATTATTATACCACAATCAAATTTTTGTCACTACATTGTCACAATGACTTTAATTTTTACTTTTTTTTTTAAATAAAGAAATGTAATTAATGATAGTATTAATGCCGATTTCCCAACACCCAATTTTCAGAAATAATTCAGCTCGGTTACTTCAAATCATAATTAAGCACTCGATGCAAAAGCATCAGCGTTGTCACCCTCTGATATTTATGTTCAATATCCTAACTCGGATAGCTGTCCCTATTGAAAATGATGGTTGGATCCATTGAAGGGCAACTGGAAAACGTGCTAATTTTATTACTTCCGAACGCCTTATCCCGAGTAGATGAGAAATAAATCAGCGATAATTTACAGCTGCCAAAAACGCAAAGAGCAAACACGAACTCCACCCAATCCAGAAAACTGATGACCCGGATTTCAATTCCGAATGTGGCACAGGCTAGAGCGATGGGACTGATGGCATTGTGTCACGTGAGCAACATTTCTCGAAATTTCGAAGTTTCTTTGAAAATGTCTTCGCGAAATTCCGAAATTTTCTTAAAAATGGATTTGCGAAATTCCGAAATGACTTAAAAAATGAATTCTTTAAATCTTAGGAATTCACAGCAATTTTTTTTGATCAATGATGTTTTCACCAAATTGACATCCCAATATTACCAATTTTCGAAATTCCGCCAAATATTTCGTCACATTGGTTCTTTTCGTTCGTTTATTAATAAACGTCATTGAATTCATCGATTGATTTGTTTATTTGCTTAAAATTTCAGGTGAATCAAGTATAATACAAGTTCAGGATGTTCTGAATTATACTTTTTTAATTTGACATTTTGTTTATACATGTACTTAGAAATTGCTGTAAAATTTATCACGTTAATTTTAATTTTATATTTTGTTTATTACAAATTATTATATCGTTTTTTACATTGCACTTTTCTCAAAAATAAATTTCTCAATTCTCAAAAAAAAAAATATTCTCTAAACAAAGCAAAAAACAAAGTCTTTGCTTGTCTTTGCTTTCAGAACTAAAATTAAGAGGAAAACGACGATAATTTTGACAAAACGTGTTTAAAAAAAAGAAACTCCAAGAGAACGTTCTCCCGCACTCTCCGATCGCTTGCTCAAATTATTATACCGGTAGTAAATGGGTAAGAGCACAGTGATACTTTTTAATTAAGAATATTAATTACCGTACCACCAACGCCAACCAGCGGGCTAACAGGTCCTCATTTAAAACGCATTAGGACATGTTAGCCTGCTGGTTGGCGCTGGTGGTACGGAAATAAACATTCTTAATTAAAAAGTATCACTGTGCTCTTACCCTATACCAAAATAAAGCAAGTAGAGGATGAACTTCGGAACGTGTGATTGCACTGACCGCAGCGCAACATGTCGGAATAATGTAATAATAACCCAGCACGCAACCCCTGACCATTGTCCATAATTTGCATTAGCCACTCAGTCGCGTGCTTTTTTTTTCGCACCTCACTCTGCATGCATCGTAGAAGTAGCAGCAGATTTTTCAGCGAGGCTCCTCTTTAGCACCATATTTCGACTTATTATAGGTCACTAGGTAAACTGCTCGGATGATCCACATTTCTTCCACCAGCTCCCAGGTAGCTCGTAAAAGCGCGCTATTCCGGCGAAATAGTTATGTGCCGAAATGAAGAGGGATAAAAACAGTAAAAAAAAGCACGCATATCGTAAAAAGATGGGGGATAACAAAAAGGCGCGAACGTAATCCCGCGGAATTCTATTATCTTCGGGGAGGAATAAAACAATGGAAAAATGCGCTGCGTCAAATCGGGTGCCATGGCATATTGTGCCATCGGAAAAAAAACCACCCATCCAATCCTACATTTGTCTACAATTGGACACGCGCATCACGATGCCCAATGTATACGCATCAGCTTTTTTTCTGAATTTTTCCAAACAATGCATGCGTTTCTTGTATGCATTTTCTGTTTCGAAGCACTGCATGACCCCAAATGCGCGAGTGCGGATCTAGTCACGAGCATGCCTCTCGATATTTGACGCATGCCCGTTCGCCTACTACGCAAGCCTCGCAGTTGCAGGAGGCACGCAGTGACGCATGCGTTATCTTGCATCAAGCGTCCTGCCTCAAGAACTATCGCAAACCCAATTTCCGCACAATAACGCATGCTATATTGCAAATATGCAATTCCATTTCAATAAAAGCGTTCTAGCGTGATGCTTCCAGAACAACCGGAAGCTCAATTGCCACGTACCAACGCCTAGATTCCTTGCCAGCATCATTCTGTAAGTATATTAAAAGAGGGACGCAGAGACGCATGCGCTATGTCGCGTCAAAACTTGCGCCTGAAGTGGCGAGATCTCGTTCGGCTAGGTAAGAAGGAATGGAGGCACGACCCGATGCATGCGTCGTCTTGCATAGAGACTGACGCCTCCAGAGCTACCAAGGAACCAATTTTCACGTGAATTAAGCGTGTATATAGATTCGGGTG
This sequence comes from Megaphyllum sjaelandicum, assembly GCA_034698745.1. NCBI lineage: Eukaryota > Metazoa > Arthropoda > Diplopoda > Julida > Julidae > Megaphyllum > Megaphyllum sjaelandicum. The sequence goes on along the minus strand of JAQGBX010002595.1, from coordinate 9,382 downwards.
CAAAAATTTCGTTCTGCTCTACAAGAATAGTGTTCTCCGGGAAAGGATGCAGCAATGACGCACGCGCACGTGCTTACTCGCGTCACGACAGGTGCGACACAAACAGCCAAAAACAGTTGTTTGTTACGATGACGCATCGACACGTGTAATGTGTTCACAGCATCTCCTACTTTTCTATCTCCACTGCCTTATCCGGAAATGGATGTTATGAAAGCGTGCTACGAAGTACGTGCTAAAGAAATGCATTCCATGCCGAAAAATCAAAATGCATTTCACCAATTTCAAACGCGTTACAAAATGCAATGCGAATGCTTTTCACCAACTGAAACGCATTCCAAAATGCAACGCTTAGGATTTTCACCATTTAAAACGCGTTCCAAAATTGAATGCGCATGTTTTCCTCCAACTGAAATGCATATTTCCAAAATGCAATGCAGATGCTTTTCACCACTTCAAACGCGTATTAAAATGCATTGCACGTGCTTTTCAACAACTGCAATGCATTCCAGAATGCAATGCATCGGATTTTCACCACTTAAAGTGCATTACAAAATGCAATGCAAATGCTTTTCACCAATTCAAACGCGTTCCGAAATGCAACGAAAATGCTTTTCACCAGTTCAAACGCGTTCCAAAATGCACCGCGCATGACTTTCACCAACTGAACTGCATTCCAAAATGCAATGGCATTCAATTCAATTCTTTACCCTGCATGCAGTCAGTACACAGTACCATGTGGCAGGGGGGATCATTATACAATTTGATTGACCCCAAATTCACAACTTAATTAAATTTCCCGCATTTGGGATTTTAACGAGGTGGGTGGGATGGGATTAGGATAGGAAGACGGCCATGGCCGATTTAATATAGGAACTATCTCAGCACTCGCTTGGAGGAATTGTGGGAAACCATGAAAACCACAATCGAGGATAGCCGACCCAGGAATCGAACCTGAGTCAGTGAGTCTACCGAATGCAAGACGAGGATGCTAACTAACCTCTCAGCCACCTTGATCGGTTATGCTCGGCAATGATAATGCAGTTTTCACCATTTTAGTCGCATTCCAAAATGCATCGGAAAGGCATTTCTTCTCAACACGTGACATTGAGACCAGTCGCATCCAAAGGCCGCACGCGCCCATTCCGAAGCGCAAGCAACAACCGAGCATCTCCCCCAGGATTTCCGAGGGGAGCAGCTGTTTTCATCACTTCATAAATTACGCATCGAGAGCGCCCTGCCTCCCCCTCAGTTTTCACGTGATAAAGCGCGTCGCCCCCTCGGTGCAGCAGGGCCCGCTGCGCCGCGTGCGTCACCGGTCGCTAGGCAACGTGGCGGGCGAGGCGTGTCCGAAAGATGCTCCGAGGGCGCTTCTCGAACCGTCCTCCAAGAGCTAGCGCCATCGTGGTGCCACCACCGACGCGCGCGCCACACTCGATGCCGATCCTCCGGCGAGCGAGTTGGGTGAAAAAGCGATGCTGGCGCAAGAGGAGCGGAAGTAAGAGTGCGACTTGTGTTTTTTTCGCAGTTTAGCAGCTGCGCACCCGAAGGATCGCGTCGCTTCTCCTCCGCGCTTCTCTCCGACCATCCTCCATCGTCCAACGTCACCTGTAGCAGCCCTCCGAGCAGGGAAGTTGGTGCGCGCTTCTCCGTCTTCTTTTTTTCCAGATCCGTGGAAAGATTTCTAAAAAAGATTCGGAAAACTCGAAAATTTCAAACGTGACGAGTTTCCGAAAAAAATTCGAACGTCCGATGGTCTTGGCTCTCCAGGCGCTATTTCCGGTTCGCGTCGTTTCGTCGCGGATTTCGGTGCGTGAAAAAACTGCGGACGGAAAAGAAAAAGATCTAGGAATGGGATTACTTAGCGTGCGTGTCGTTCTCAAGTGCTCTGGTCGCGGATGTGAACGTCGTTCGAGGCGCGAGTGCGGAGAGCTTGAAAGCTGAAACAGGTGGATTATATAAAAAAAAAATCTGGAGGTCGGGTTCCGACTGAAAATTTTACGAAATTTCTGCGAAACCAGAAAAAAAAGGTTGGAAACTGGGCTTATGTATATCGGGCGTCGATAAAATTTCTGAAAATTCTGCGGAAAATTCGAGGAACGACGCCGAAAACGGAAAAAAATATACACGTAACGTGGAACGCCGGTAATAGGTGCGCCGTTTGACAAATTTGACGATTTGGAAAAAACAGATACATTCTAGAATCTCTGGGAAAAAAAAGAAACTGGCGTGGAGCGGTGAGTAAAGAAATTCGGCTAGTGAAAAGTCTTCTGCCGAAATTTTAGGAATTTCCAAAAATATTTCGGTTGAAACTGCTCAATTCGAAATTTCTCAGCCGCTGATGACTTCGTCATAAAAACACTGAGAAACGCCAAATTTCGAAGGAAATTTTCGAGGATTTTAAAGATTTCGAAACGATTCGACGGGGAAAAAAACGATTTTCCGCCGAGCAGTCTCGGCTGAAATTTTGTAAATTCCAAAAAAGAAGTCGATTGAAAACAGCTTTCGACAAATTTTGCCGAAACCGTCGATAAATCCCGCTGAGGGCACTGCCGTCGGAGGCCCTGTCATAAAAACCCGAGACTGCGGATCGGCGCGTTCTTCCGACGCCAGCGCCCCCCTCCGAATTTCAACCGAAATTTCTCAAACTTCGAAAATTGCTTCAAAGAACAGCCAACTGATACATTATCCACCAATGTTCGACTGAAAAGCCAGGACGCGTCATAAAATCCCGCGACAGAACCTCTATAGGATTTCGGTGGACAGATTTGCAAAAAGGAGGCCGCACCATTAAGTCCCTGAACCGTTGAAAAATCCCACTTTTCGGTCGAACACTGCTCTTGACCACTTACTCATAATATCCCAGAGCCGAGGATCCGCTGGAACGAGCTTTCCACCCGCAACATTTCGATTGAATTCGGTGATGGCGAGTCCAGCGTCGGCGCTGAAGGCCGCCTCATAAACGCCCCCTTCCGGCCGGTACCATTGTGCTAGGCGTCGACGCCATGGCGTCCGTGGCCGCGTGGCTGCCGTTCGCGAGGGCGGCGGCCATCGGCTGGGTGCCGATCGCCAACAACCCGCTTCCGGCGCAGCCAGTGACCAAGGAACGGGCCAAGCGCGACGACCAGAAGTTGCTGATCAACGTGAGTGGGCGACGCTTCGAGACGTGGCGCAACACGCTGGAGAAGTACCCGGACACGTTACTCGGCTCCAACGAGCGCGAGTTCTTCTACGACGAGGAGAACAGAGAGTACTTCTTCGACCGCGACCCCGACATCTTCCGCCACATCCTCAACTACTACCGCACCGGAAAGCTGCACTACCCCAAGCACGAGTGCCTCACCTCCTACGACGAGGAACTGGCCTTCTTCGGCATTATCCCCGACGTCATCGGCGATTGCTGCTACGAGGACTACCGCGACCGGAAGCGAGAGAACGCGGAGCGCCTCCTGGACGACAAACTCAGGTAACTGCTTTTGAAAAGCATGGCGTTTTCGGAATCAAGATGGCCGCCAACGGGACAAGCCTCGGTTCCGAAACCAAAGGCGCTGTCAGGCTTTGAGAACAATGATATGCTCTTCAGAGAATCCACCGGTGGTCCATCCTCTAATAACAGAACTGTTTCTGTCTTTCATTTTTGTATAAAAAGGTTATGTTTTACAGTGAACCTAATGCAGAGTTACGTATGGGGTTACATCACGTGATCTTTTCAATCAATCAACAACTAAAAAACAACTAAAACAACAAAAAGACCTAGCAAGGTGGCTTAGAGGTTAACATTCCCGTCTTGCATTCATTCGGTAGACCCAGATTCGATTCCCGGGTCGGCTATCCTCGATTGTGGTTTTTCATGGTTTCTCACAATTCCTGTGGTAGTTCCTATAAATTAAATCGGCCATGACCGACTTCCTATCCGATCCCATCCTCCTCGTTAAATTCCCAAATACGGTATTCAATTCAATCCAATTCTTTCTTGCAGTCAGTACATAGTACCATGAGGCAGGGGGGATCATTATACAATTTAAGTCAGACTACTGCAAGCAGTCCATCATGACTAACCAGACTGCTAAATCTGACTTTATTTGTATAACTACTCCCTCCCCCATCCTCCATCCCTGCCAAATGGTACTACAGTATAACTACAGTATGTACTGACCGCAGGGTAAAGAATTGAATTGAGCACAAGGTGCCTCGGAACTGCCTCCGGGTAATTTTCGCCAATGGGATGAATGAAATGTCACGTGATAAATGCATGATGACGAAATCTGCACAAGGTCCATTAAATACCTGAAGTTTGGAAAAACTGGATGGAAAATAACATTTTTGAAAAAAAAGTCAAAAATAGTTTTCGGCGCACTTTTTAATTTATCTTTAAATTAACTGTGAAGCAAATATAATAGCAAATCTGTAAAAAAAGGGATGATTTTTACAACTGTGTTTGGAGACGAGACGCAAGATCGCATTATCATTCCTCTGCCGAGAAACGCCACTCATCAGGGGTACTCAGTCAAAAACGTTTCAAATCGCACTTCGGAAGTCACGGGTGCAAAAGGAACGCACTCCTCGCAAAACCTCGAGTGGATTTTTTAATTCCACTTGATTCCACATGCACGTGACTCCACGACTGCCAAAGTGAGATTCGCAACGCTTCTGCCTGTCAACCTCGCACCTTAGGGTGCGTTCACGTTCAACTTGTTTCCAGTCGCTCGCAACACAAACAAGTGTCGCTTAGTGGTAAGCGTCTGCAATACCACTAAGCGACTGCAAACAAGTTCAACGTGTATGTACCCTTATGCATGACCTGAAATGTCAACGCGTTCTAACATGTTCTTCCCTCTTTTTTTCCCGCAGCGAGAACGGCGACGACAAGTTGGCGGCGTTGGGGTCGCTTCGGGAGCGCATGTGGCGAGCCTTTGAGAACCCTCACACGAGCACGGCGGCGCTGGTGTTCTACTACGTGACCGGCTTCTTCATCGCGGTGAGCGTGATGGCGAATGTGGTGGAGACGGTGCCGTGCGGCTTGATCCCCGGAAGTCTGCGCAACATCTCGTGCGGCGAACGCTTCAAGATCATCTTCTTCTGCCTGGACACGGCGTGCGTGATGATCTTCACCGCCGAGTACCTGCTGCGTCTGTACGCGGCGCCAGACCGCTGCAAGTTCGTGCGCAGCGTCATGTCCATCATCGACGTGGTGGCCATCCTGCCCTACTACATCGGCCTGGGCATCAAGGACAACGACGACGTGAGCGGCGCCTTCGTCACCCTGCGCGTCTTCCGCGTCTTCCGCATCTTCAAATTCTCGCGCCACTCGCAGGGCCTGCGCATCCTGGGCTACACCCTCAAGAGCTGCGCCTCCGAGCTCGGCTTCCTCGTCTTCTCGCTGGCCATGGCCATCATCATCTTCGCCACCGTCATGTTCTACGCCGAGAAGAACGTGCCCAAGACGCGCTTCACCAGCATCCCCTCGGCCTTCTGGTACACCATCGTCACCATGACAACGCTGGGGTGAGTACAGACTCGATGTTCACCTCCTCCTAACGATAATCTGCTCAGTTTTCAGACGCCTCGATCAACAGAGTGAAATTGCCATGCGCGTTGAACACGTTGATGTCACTGCTTATCGAGCAACCACTATTCCGGCATCGTGTCCTCACCTCCCTCCCCACAAAAGAAGGGGGGGGGGGTTGTCAGGCCTTCGTGGCGGGTTCATATATATTTTTTAATAAATGAAAATAAAATGACTTATTTTATCCTAAATCTAGTAGAGCATCATAACCAAAGCTGTCGGTAGAGGATCCCGCTACAGGATGTGGGGGCCTTGTCCAATATGTCAGAAGCGTGTCATTTAAAAGAAAATAACATGTTCCTAGTTCACGAAGTCGTGTTTAAGACGTCTCACCATCGCTTCAGAAGTGGCAAGACTCAAAAACTGTCAATTTCGGGTTTAAGACGGTATTTAGTCAAGCGAAATCAGCTCAGTTTTCGGTGAAATGACACATCTTGGTTTACCGTATTTTCGGCTAACTATAGTAATCTCAAAATGTAAAATGTTGCGTGGTATCATATTTGAAGCGGAGGTGGAATCTGATAAATTTTTTGTTTCCTGTAAGGAATCTTTGCAAATAGAGCGACATTCTTATTTCCAACCAACATTCGTTTATTCGTCAAACAGCCATGGCACACGACGTTTTGGTCAAGGGGATGTTTTATGAATAACGATCCTGGTTGGGAAATGAGAATCTCCCATCTCAACTTCTCTATGGATTTTCAGGAAACGATTGCTAAATTCTCGGAATCCTCGGCCCAAGACGGTCAGATTGACATGTCAGATGACCGGTCCAATTCAAGCATGCAACGAGATATACACGTTCTTCGGTCACTTCCTGTTATGGATTTTATATTCCTCGCGCCTTTTTTTTTTATCACATTCGGGCGCGAAAATACGCCGGTCGCACATTTGCAAATAACGCATTTATTTCCGTTCTGGGAGCTTGACCAGTAGATCGTGGGCGTCCAATAGAGGCAGGTCATTAACAGGCCTATGGCAAAGGACAGCGTTCCCACGCCCCTGCATGCTTTGTACAAATAGGCCAGACCTGCATACGCAATACTCCGGAATAGGCTTTCGTATCGTCCGGGGAGCAAAAAGCCAGGTCGAAATGATCACGAAATGCCTCGTCCCAATTAGTGGCGGAGCTCTTAAGTTGACCAGAAGCGCCGATTAATTAGTGACGAGGTCGGTTGCGCGGAAACGCAAATGGTCCGTCGGGGATCGTTGCTGGCGACATCGCAGCGACCGCAGATGGAACCCTCGCCTGTACTAGCTATGGCGCGCGACATCAGTTTGTGGCGTTTTGGGAAGCTCGTGAAGGTCACGTGACGCAACAGGGGATACTAGATGTTCCCCAGCGAAGACAGAAACTCATCAAAACTAAGCATCTTCGCGAGCTTAAAAGAAAAAAAGATTGAGAAAGCAAGAAAAAGGAAAATTCTGCAAGGATGTGGAGACTGGTTCCAGAAGAACTTGAGTTAAACAAAACAATACATTCGGCAGGTTCAATGGTTCAATGGACACAACATGAACTCTAATAAGTTAAACTTTAGGGGTTCGCGAGAGCTCAAAAGAAACGTGGCCAAAACTCAGCAGGCGACCGGAACGTGTTCCAGAAAGACTAGATGACGAGACAAACAAAAATACAGCAACGCGTTAATTCGACCTCATAATCTCCTCTGGAGCTATAGGATTTCAGAAACCTTACAAGTATGCCAAGATGAGTACCAGTGACCCATTAGTGTAAACAGAAAATCTCAGATTACTGAGATGACTACAACGAGAATTCAAATTGAATACTGCTTTGTAGACTTTTAGTACTTTTAGTAGTTAGAAGATATCACATGGCCATAAACAACGAAGACTCAACAGCCTGCTATGATTTCAACTTGAAATATCAGCAGCTCGTTAAAATGGATTCCACAGTAACCCAACGAGTCAACCACCTATAAAAGCTCATCAAGCTTCTGAGTTGGATTTAGCTAAAACTCCACCAACTGAGAAACTCATCGAATTTCAATAAGTTGGATTTAGCACAAAAAAACCTTCATGAACCTAAAAACTCAGCAACAAGTGCCCAGCTAGAATAAAAAAAATCTAAAGTTCAGCAAACTTATCGAAATCAGTATTCTCGCGGAGTAGAAACATTTCCAAAATGGGGCAATCCCCGAATGCTTGGAAGTTCCATGGGTTTGCTCGCCCACAGGGGTCGCATGAGCCAATATTCTGTCTTTAAGTTTATGCAAAACATACGAAAACTGGAATTTCATCCGATTCATGAGAGAATGGGTTTCCAAAAGATAGAAAATGAATTGGACTAAGTCAAATCGTATTAATTATCCTAGCGAGTTGCTTTGGAATCAATACTCAAAGGACATATTGATTTGGAAGAAAACATGACTTCCAAAAACAGAAACTAGAAAAAAATTAACGTAGACCTACAGGGTACAGTACATGGTTGCTTCACGTTGAACATTCAATTATTACCTTCATTTTTTCACACTAGTTCTACCTGGATAGCATTGAAGCTAGAAAGATATTTCACTCTTTGGCCTCTTCGAATCCTCCCAGAATATCAAAATCGCAATATTTTTACTCCCTTAAAATAGGTGAGGCGGTAAACCCGCTGTTAGCACCAGGCGTCTATTTACAAACAAAGCCGAAGTATGTGACGCCTCCCCTTCGCTGCGCCACTTTGGTGTTGCGCCAAAAGTTCTGGTACGCCGTGCCATTGGCCCGGCCACTGCGTCTCCTAGCCTATTTCGATAAAAAGCTCCCTTTTTACAACATGCCAACACATCCGCTATTTGTAGAAATCATCACTTGAAAAGGGAAACTCCGAATTTTTGAGAAGGTGAAGCTAAGGGAAAAAGGAAGCACGTGTCTTCTAGGCTTCGTAAAATGGCGAAGCGACTGCCTCGATCTGTTGTTCTATCTGGAAAGAGTTCTCGAGATCCGAAATCATTTCCGAGATCTGCTATAAGACAGTTTCCGAGATCTTCCGTCTGAAGCAGTTTCCGAGATCTTTCGTCTGAAGCAGTTTCCGAGATCTTCCATCCGAAACAGTTTTCGAGACCTTCCTTCCGAAACAGTTGTCGAGATCTTCCACCTGAAACAGTTTCCGTGATCTTAAATCTGAATCAGTTTTCGAGATCTTCCGTCCGAAACAGTTTCCGAGATCTTGTGTCTGAAACAGTTTCCGAGATCTCCCATCTGAAACAGTTTACGAGATCTTCCATCTGAAACAGTTTACGAGATCTTCCTCTGTTGTCAGAAATTGTATTGTCTAATTACATGAAACTATCCTTTTAACCAGGTTGGCTGTAAGAGTTATCTTTGTAACCTTTATTTACCTTTTCAATTTTTTATTGAATAAAATTATTATTATTATTATTATTATAGTCATAGTCATAGTCATAGTACATAGTCATAGGAGGACAACCTTAAGGTTGTCCAGGACTGGAGGCACACTGTTTACTGACTTTCGCTATTTATAACACTGGAACTGATTTTATTTGTAATTCTGTTTTTCAAGTGGACGTCCGAGTTGGTCATACCTCCTCCCTCCCCCCTGGCCACATTGTGTCCGTGATACAACCTATCCCTTTTTTGAATAAGGGGCATTTTTATTATTTACATAGACAGCCAAGGGGGGGAGGGGTGTCTCGTTTTGTACACCATTGTCTACTCAAGGGATGGGGGGTATATTACAAATGTCTACATGGACACAACGCATTCTTTTTGCACTTCGCTTTTTCTAATTAAATTTACTAATATCTAAAATTTAAAAGATTCGCACCATAAAAACAACCAATTCATGGTTAAACATTAATA
>JAQGBX010002594.1:0-19878 GCA_034698745.1 Megaphyllum sjaelandicum | reverse complement strand
CTGATTTAAATTGAATGATGATCCCCTCTGCCACATGGTACTATGTACTGACTGCAGAGTAAAGAATAGAATAGAAAGTAGAAATAGAAAAGTAGTGTCATTGCTGAAAACTGTTGCTCTACTATTGGATGCATTTCATTAAAAGGCCACTGTATGTAAAAAATATTTCAAAAACACTTATTTCAATTTTTTTTACTTAAATTACTATTTACTTAAGGGAAATTTATAAAATTTATGATTAATTTAGAAAATACATGTTAAAATGATAAATGCATTAAACATTAGCATGTTTTATGCATTTCTTTAGAATAATTTTATTTCACATTAAAGAAATTGAAACATTGACCTGATTTTCGCACCTATAGCATTTTTCCACAAGTAAAAAAATTTGCAATTAAATGTGAAGTTTTGAATAAAATTTATAAACTTCTAACATGTTAATAATTAAAATTTATATCAATCAACCCGATTGAATTTATTGGTGTTTCTCAGGTCTGAGGAGGAATCGGAATGGACAGTGTGGGAATGATGGCGAGGGGGGGGGAGAGAATATCAACATTCGACATACTGTACATGTAAAATACAATATACATTAATTCGATATTCACGATGGGAAATAAAACTACAAATATTAAAATAACTCTGGCAACAGTTGCTCAATATGGAGAACCTGACATGCAAATCGTGCAACTTATCTTAAGGATTGGAAAAAATGTTTGATGTAAGTGGCCTAGCTGATGCATGCGTATTAAAATTGACAATATCTTATAGGCAGTATGTGCAAAATGACCCATTCTTCACCTTGCGCACTCTTGGACAGAGGAGCTGTGTTCTTCTCTTGACATTTTATCGTTCTCTTGCAATCTAAAAACGTTGTATTCATCTCTCAGAAATTCGAATCTCTGCTGCAGCTGCTTTAATTCCTGAGAAATTATGCTCTTTTCATCGTTGCATGCCTCCAAAGATTGTTTGATGATTATTTCTAAAATCACAAACATTTTGGTGAATTCCAATTCTTGCCATGGGAGTTAATATTTTGGATGATAATATTAAGGGTACTCAGAAAGGCGTTGAATTCTGCTCGATTTGGGTAGAATTCAGCGAGTATGACAGATATGCGGAAAATATTTTGAAGAGCCAAGCCACGTGACCAAATCCTGAATATTCATTGGTATAACGAATTTTCGAGGTTCATTCCGTGGAACCAATGGACTTTGGCAATATTACCTTGTTTCTTGTGATTTATTTGAGTTTCTCTAATTTTGTTCTGCAAATGCTGCAGCTGCTCAGTTAATGCCTCGTTTACATCAATGACCATTTCGGCTTGTTCTTGGATAAGTTTCCTGCAAGTTAGAAAAATTCCTTGTGTTTGAACTTGAACTAAAATAATCGACCAGCTAAGTCACAATTTTACCATTCCTCGAGTGAAACAGGCATTTTAGCCTCTTGGTTTTGCGCCAAATTCCTAAAATGCTCTTTTTCCTGCTCCAAAACACGCAACCGATTTTCCAAACCTGCTATTTTTATCTGGAAATTATTTTTAAAAAAAATTATTCGTTTATTTAAAGGTATTTAAATTAATTTTAAAAATTGGAAACATTTTGAGAAGTACATTTGTACTAAATCTAGACGTTAATTGTGAGAAAAACTGCACTTTTTACAGATTAATATACTTACATGTACATGTACGTGCGTGTAAAATTAATTCAATTCATCCGTACTATATCTGATCAAGATGAACTGTATATTATTGAGAAATTTTTTACATTTTTTTGGACGTTAGAAACAAAAAGCAAGTTTGCAAAAAGTGTTAAAACAATCATACCAAAATTTTAAATAACCATGTACAGTATGTATGAAAATATAAGGATCTTCCAACAATATGCTGCAAAAGGGTACGATCACAACAAAAATTTAAAATTAAGAATGCTAATTTTCGTACCACCAGCGCCAACCAGCGGCACACAATTGGTAATGCATTTAAATTACCAACCGTTTGCCCGCTGGTTGGCGCTGGTGGTACGAAAATTAGCATTCTTAATTTTAAATTTTTGTTGTGTTTCTGGCCTAATGTGCGCTGCATGCCCCAAGTGCTATGAGGCATACAGTATGTTTCCGCTAACAATCTATACAGATTTCAGCGTTAATAAAACGTAAGGTCATAATTTACGAAAAGCAATTGACTGCATGTCATCATAAATTAAAATGAAATAGTTTTACTTATAACTATTTGTTACATCTTTTGATGGTTGGCTGAATGATCGTAATCTTTCGAGCATACGCAGGAATCCCATTGTTTGCTCGAAATATCAAAAGTTTAGAATTCACTCCTGTAGATTTTAGAATGATTTACGAGCTTTTTTTAAACCATTTCATCGACATCGACGTGCATGACTAAGATACAACGCATCAAGCGAAAATTGCTAATCACTAAACAATCGAAGTTCTATTCGTATACGAGACGTTGGAATAAATGCATATTGTGACATTTTATATTCAACATCTAGAAAACTTTCTTGGTCGTAAAAGCCCTAAAGCTTATGTTTTTGTTTGTAATCAAATTTTAATGGATTTTTTTTTTTCAAAAACAAACATATACAGTAGCTTAACAAAATCAAATCCACTGCACAATTAATTAAAAAAAAGGGCACGTGGTGCGTATGGCGGCGTTTAAAGTCAAAAACCCTTAAGGCATAACGCATCCCATGCACCTCGGTGCCGTTTAGCCCTATACCCGGCAACCGGACGTGCCGAGGTGATACACGGAGGACGCCTACATGACCGCAATGCCTCATGCTTCAATGACCTGCGCATGTTTGGAATAGCCCTAACCACGCGGAAAACGAAGAGGTCAGCTCCTTGCTTGAAAGGGCACGTGCAGAACTGCAGCCCCCAAATCCACCTGCCAACTGGTTTTGGCTCGCACTTTTGCCTGGTCATGCAGTGGTGGCAAGTTAACATCGATGACCATACACCTAGAGATCGGATATCCGGTTTAGACTAGTGAGTAACACCGGGCCAAATTCATACACCTGCACAAAAAATTCTTGATGATATACCTGTGTTAGTAGAGGTTCTTCGAAGCATCTTTATGAAAAAAAAAGCGGAGTTTTTCCGAAGAACCTCTAACCTCATTATTTTAGAGTGTAACTGAAGAGAAGGCTGAAATTGCGTGGTACAAGCACCATTGCATGCCTGTGGCGCCGAAGCGTATTGAACGCTATATCAGCCTTCAGTCTTGCCATTGACTGCATTGTGTCCACGAAAGTCTTTTTTTACATTATTGTAATACTGATCCCAGTTTTTTTTCCAATTTAAGAGTTTGTTCTTTTATGAAAGTTTATAAATATGCACAAAGTAGTTGAAAGTACTCAATGTAGAGGATTGTACTAAACAAGGTGCATGGCGCATCTGGTAATATTTTCTCAGCAATCATATTTAGGCTACTTTAATTTAATGACTAAATTTAATGTTCACATTTGTAAAATGGAAAATTCGTAAAATAAGATAATTGTGCAATCCAAAGAACAGTATCTATTGATGAGGTGTTGGGTGGGTTGAATACATGTGTAATCTCCATGTTAGTCTCCATTTAGAGATTTATTTAAAGAAGTATATGCACTATTGAAACATTAAAAAAGTTGAATGTAATTGTTTTTAATAATTTTTAATTAGTAATTTTATCGAAATAGTACTAAATGCAGCGTTCGCTAAAAGAATACAACTGTAGTTGCTTTGCACATACATGCAGTTAACAACCTATAGTGACAATTAGAATTTACGTTTGATTTTAGAGTTAAAGAGGCAATGTAGCGAAATGGAAAATAAACTTACCAGTCAAAAGACTTTAAAAAAATTAATGACATTTAAAATGTGTTTCGATATATAAGGCTGTCTAATCGAATCTCGGAAAACTAACATTCTACAGTCGAATATCATAAATGATTGCAAAATTCCATGTGGTTTCCATATTTACCAATCATGCATCCGTCCATGGTCGAAGGGGAGGCTTTAACAGTATTTTTTTAGAGCATACCCAGGGAAAACCCCAGATAATAATTAGAGCGATGAAGTAATCAGAATTCAGCATTTAACCAATTCCCTCTACTCTCTTTAGTCATAATATGACGTCAACGAAGACAGCCTCGCAGTCATGATATAACAAGTAAATCGGGGCGTTAAAAAATATATATAAAAATGTATAAAAATGAAGTGGCAGATATTAACATTTGCAGTGCATGTATACATGTATCGTATAATAGATTCTTGTTTATAAACCATACTTCATAAATATAATGCATCATTTTTTAAACACCCATAACATTATCAAAATTGTTAATATTGAATTGAAGTAGAGAATAAAATGTCCACTGACGACAAATCTTGGTTATAAAACAACAATTTACATACGATAAATCAAAACTCCAAGATTAGCACCCTTTGCATCATTGGTCGTGATGCACTCAATTGGTCTCGCTTTTCTCTCTAGCTCATGGAGCACGAGAATCATCGTAAGCTACTGTATGTCACAATGTCACAGACAATTAACACTAAACTTGACTCATGTCGGTCAATAAAAAGCATCGAGAGATCGGTACTGAAATTCTTGGATGTGATAATTCTAAGCTTTGCTTTTTTTCCCTCTCAAGTGCGAAAGTGGTAAAAGCACTCGTAAAAATCGTGCATTACTTATATACAATCAATTGTATTTAATTATATAGCCCAGGTAAAAAGGAAGTGCTGAAGAGACAAAAAATCAATTTGCCAAACCTTCGCTGTCAGATCTTGGTGCTTTAAAAGGGTATACAGTAGTTTGTTAAGATAGTAACCTATTGATTTTGTTCGCACATGTCATTCCTGGGTAGCAATTAACGAGTTGGCGGGTACACGATAAATACGAAATCGATAAGTGCACAATTTGATCATTAACAGAATTTCCATCCAATCAGACTCCTTCAAACACATGAACGGCATACATACTGTGAAAGTAATGGGGGCATCGTTTAAAGTCAACAATGGCCGTGCCATCCGATCAGGCATTTGCAATGCATGTACTTTAAAAACTTCGAAAAGTTTGGCATTGGTATAAATAAAGTTATTCAATTAACGATCATGGTGACGTCATGGTTCTCGTGTTAATTAAAAGATTTCATATTTATTAAAGTATGGTCTATAAATCTCAAAGTATACATGTATATGCACAGTACAAGTCTATAATATTTTCATTTTCGTTTTGATTAACCTGCACTATCACGAATTTTCATCGCATATTATTTTTCCAATAATTTAATAAACTATAGATTTTGATCAACCCATGCATCCTATATAGTATATAATGTGTAAACATTGCATGTTTAATTGCATGAAATAAATGCATATGGGCCATTTAAAAAAAGGAGAAAAAAATCGGCCAAGCAACAGAAATTGCCGGCGTCATATATGTTATTGCGTACGTCGAATTTTCCACAAAAAACCAACTTTTTTTAATCCTATAGTTGGACATTAAGTTAAACTGTTAGAATTGGCCAATGTCTCCTGCACGTGATGTGACGACAAAATAATTTCATCGCAATCTCACGTATCCTTTACACATCAAACAAATAGTAAACAAAAAAACCATCACAACACTTGATTACATTAGATTTTGTAGAGCATCCTTAACGACCTTTCACCAAGCTGAGCAAGATAAACATCCATTTCGCAAGTTTAATCAAGCTGACCAATGAACATGTAGTATTATAAATAAATAATTTCGATAAAATCAAGCAAAACGTTTTCTTTAATGTTTTACAGTTTTTTATGAATTCGTTTAATTCAAAAACTTATTTTAGTATCGCCTTTGACGAATAAAAGTGAAACACGCTATGATGACCCAACGTTCGACCGCTGTAGATTTTGAGGCCAACCTGGACGACGCCAAGGGCTATCATAACGCTATACAGTATCTTCATGAGTGGCAGGACATGAAGTCATATGAAATCATCAAATCTTACTTTTCTATTTTACTCATGTCACCATTTGCAGCAACCTACATTATTAGATACAGTATGTGTATGTAGTCTTAAATAACATTAAAGTTATGGAGCACTTAAATGAGTTGATATAACCGATAACGTGAAGGAGATTCACAGAAAGAATACTGTACAAACTTCCAGTTAAAATACCGTTGCCTTTGCATTAAAATTAAAGTAATGGATGAGTCCATACCTTTCCAAATTGAGGATGGGTTGGTTACCTTTTCCGCGAACCGGAAATTCGAGCATTCTTTTACACGTTAACCCCATAAATTAGGCAAGTGGAGATATTCGAACTACTGTAAAGTACACGAAATACTAGCGTTATTGTTTTTCAAACCGCAACCAACCGGTATTTGTCACAGATATAAAATGTACTCCGGGCTAAAATGCGATAAAATAAGAGGATAAACACCCGAGCGTGCAGACAACATACAGAATAGAACAGTGCCAAATATTAAAAATGTTGGCTATGAGGAAACGTTACCCCATGAGATGTTGTCAATAAACTATATAATGCAACATGTAAATATACCCGTTTAATTTGAGACGGGAAATATTCAGAAAGGATAATGTAATTAACGAAGTGGAAAGTTATTATCAGTCTATCAAATAAATAAAGGCTAAAAAGGTATTCAGCTTTTAAATACTGCAAATTAAAGTACATGTAAATGCCCAGTACCCCAACTAAGGACCGATCATGTCTTTCTTAACGTCATTGGAACTGCGCATTTTCCAATAACTCAGTCATTTTTTCCCGAGGGATTCCCCAGAATTCAGAGTTCGCATGAATTCTGAGAATTCGGTAGGTAGTCCATGCCACACAAATTTTAATTACAGGCTATTCAAAAAGACGCTTTAAAAAATGCAATTTCGACACATAATGTACATGTATGAAAAATGACCTACATGTATTATCTGTATGGTTTGTTAAATTCTTCAGGTTCACGATCAGGGTAGTTGAGGGGCGGGGGATAGAAACAATGTACATGTATTTCAAGAAAAAACTGCTACAGTAATTACAAATTCCCAGCTTCTTTTCAGTTAATCTTTTGGGGCAACCTAGTTCTTTTTCTTTCTCTGCGTGTCCAATGAAATAAAGCCTCACACTTTAGAAGGATGGTTTAAACCGGCACGTGGCAGCGGTACCGCAAAGTGACGTCATCTCACCATACAGGTATTCGAATAAAAGGTTGTGATAATGTCCAATAGGAACTACGAGTCTCATCCGCCAGAAAATCTTGACAAGGAACCGCTCACAACCCTCCAGATAAGCTTAATCACAGTGCTAGCTGGGAGTGACAACGGCTAGTTGGTAGCCCACGTGACCCCTCGATATAAAAGATGAGGTGAAGCTGGTGCCCGGCCAATACGAATTGTACTCGGCAAGCGTGAGGACGACAAAACAGTATGAGAGAGTCCTTGGACATGTCGTCACGAAATACAAGCGCTGGCAATGGAGCGGTGAATATGACTCGGTTTAGCGTTAACCAAATTAACGAAAATGCAGGGTTTACGATGGGCGACGAACGCAGAGGCAGCGCTGGAGATGCGGGAGGTTACTACGCGGAAAATAACGGTCTAGATAGTCACGACAGTTACATCTTGAGTTTGAGACAAATGACAAAAGAAGCTCTGCCCAGAATTGACCTTTACCGAGATTCAAAGTCCATCACTCATGCCAACAGGCCCACGTTGGACGAACTGCATAACGCCACGGAGACCGATGCTAAGGTAAGTTCACTGATATTTATTTAACAAATTCATTAATTTAATCATGTCTCGCGTCGGCTCCAGGGGATGAGATCGAAATCACTGAAGTAGAAAAATATGATCAACCGGAAATTTCTTCAAAAAAACAAAAAAAAAACATTATTGCTAAATGCGATACAGGTTGTCGCAAATGCAAAGGGGCGACTATTGTATTGATATTATAAAAATAGATTAACGTAGATACCGTGTCTTGGTTGAAAATTGTGGGGGAGAATTTTAAAAATTGCATCCCTAAATCGCCTTTTGGCAGTCCGTAGTGAAGATCTACTGTATCTCCATTTCAATTTCTCGTTCCCCCCCCCCCAGTGCCCCCACCATCAAACACGACACTGATCAATGTGCATTATAGCAGTGGGTTTGAACGGTCTGCATAAATCATAAATTGAAAAGTGTCGATATTTTGATTGACAGTCTCATGAAATTAATTAATTTCGGTGTGTAATTCCGGTTTCGGGGCTTGGTCCATCGGGTGTCACTGCAATTTTCAAGGCAGACAGCAGACTATCTCAATAATAGAAGTTAAACATACGTGCATTTATCAATTAGTGCTCTGTAAAACGGGAGGTTTAGGGACTTGGTCGAGTTTTATCGCAATTTTCAAGGTAGACAGCCGACTATATCTTAATAAAGGACATGTGCGTGTATTTATGAATTGGTACTCAGTAGAACACTTTCGGGGTTCTGTCAAGTGTTATCGCAAATTTTCAAGGCGGACAGCAGACTATCTCTAAAATGGAAACATACATGTATTCACGAATTAGTGCTCTGCAGTAAAACACTTTCTTGGTTTGGTCAAATGTTATCGCAATTTTCAAGGCAGGCAGCAGCCTATCTCAATAACTGACATTAAAATGCGTACTATATTTTCAATCGGTGCTCTTGCATTACATTGTCAATTGTCAACAACACTTCAATAAAATGTCAAAAATAAATTAGACATTTGATTGTGGGATGCTGATATGGGCAGCGTATCCACGTATACTAGTTACAGTTATGTGAAATTACGAAGGGGTTTAAAAGTTTTGGAAACTGATAATTCTGCATGGGACACTGCAGCCTGTAATTGAGCCGATCGATTTCAGGATGAATCAATTATACCTAACTCTACTATATATTTGGAAATGAAGGGCCAGTTGAGGAATTACGTTTTGTGATAGGGTAATTATCTTAAAAATGGAAAAGCAGTTAATGTAGGCCTATATTAAATACTCAATTACAAGAGTATGCATGCGGGTTAATAGATACAGCATAATTAATTATACAGAATATTGCTATTAAAATCCCAACTTTTTAGGCATTTTCAGTATTGAAATAGCCGTAATGAGATAGGCAATTATTCAGTGCTTAAACAATAAATCTAGATCCTAAGTTGCACTACATGGCATGAAGGCCGTGTCCGCCATGATGATGCACAGTTGTTTGCAGGAGCATTTTAATATTTTTTTGTTATATAGAAATTTAAAAAAATCGCCTCAGTTCTATTCATTAGCGAGTAATTTCCAAACTTGAATTTTCTCGATGTTGACTTTCAAGTTTTCGCGCTGCTAATATACCCGAAGGAGGTTCCGCCCTTTTGGACGCCAACGGTCAGTGACGAAGAGGCAGTCATACAGTACTTCGCTAAATATGTACAGTAATGTACCGTACAGCTTTTATATCGTACATTAGATGTCATCAGGCCAGGACAGAGGGGGAGGGGAGCTAGAGGGGACTACCAGGGCCACCCCGTGCTGGTTGTGCACTCAGTTGCACTGCACAAGGGCAGCATTTTTTGATTATTTTGCATCCAAGTCAAAGGGGCGATATTTTTAGGCTATTTTAGACACATCCTGTAGGGCCGAAACAGGATCAAATAATCAAAGGATGGACATTTTTAACAATCAAGTCGTGTATGACCCAACCAGCCAAACTGGAATGGAATTTCGTTTAACGTTTTTCACTTTTTCTGCAGTTATCGAAGTTAATTTGTTCGAAATTAGGAATTTCACATTCTTATACTCCCTATGCATCAATTTTAAATTTATCGTAAATCTGATCTTCTATGTATTGATCCATAGATGGTACTTTTTTAAATGCCAGTGATTTTTTAACTTAAAATTAATGCGTGTACAATTTCTGAATGTCATTCACCTAGATCAAAATGTATTTAAAATACTTCATTTCGAACATTTCCCATTATAGAAAATGGGAAATCTTCGAAGATGCGGTAGTTTTGGGCAAACATTAAATATTTTCAATGAAAAATATTGGAATTAAAAAACAAAGATTTTTAGGATAAAACAGGCTTAATATGAAATTTAACGAGGAGATATACTGTATGAAAATAAAAAAGGTTTGTGTTGAACCCTGATTGATCTATTTTACATTCGCTAGGACTCAACAAGCATACTGCATTAATTGAAGCTCTTGTGACACTAAACACATTTCTTTTAGAATTAAAAAATTCTAAAGATACAAGTTCGCTAAATAGCATTTTCTCGTTAATCGCTTTAATGTCACATTTTCAATAAAATTCATAAATCATCTATATTTTCTCGTTTCAATTAAAAAAATAATCGAATACTGCGCCTGTCAAACAATTGCCTCACTATGGCGGACCCGGCTAATTGGCACTTTCATTACCAACCGCTCTCGTCTTAACTTTTCTATTTGCCATACAGTATGTGTTGACAAAAAGGCCTCAAATAACAAGTTGGGAAACTTCCATAGTAACATATTGCATGAGCAACCCATTAATCACCTATTTGAGACACAACATATTAATTATATTAAATGCGTGACAATTAATTTTCACATGAGGCCATGGGCGGGCCCAGGTGACTGGACCAGGGTATGCTGAGAATGCAGATTTGCAACCCCCTCGCGCAACGCCAACCCCCCCCCCCCCACACCCCCAAATAAAAAAACAACATGTGCTTATGTAAAAGTGAATGGTAATATAAAAAAGTTATGTTCATACATGTATGTTCAAGTACAAGTTACTTAAGTGCTTAACTTCTAAGTTCTAGTATCTTATTTCGACTGATTCATCCACTGACTTTGATTGTGAACCGAAATATCGAATACGATCACTGGCGATCACTAGGTCAGGGTATGCTGCAATGTTATTTTTCATAATGGAAGCATACCCTGAGTTTTTGAGGGTATGCTGAAGCATACTAAGCATACTAGGCAGGCCCGCCTATGCATGAGGCGAATTATGTAATTTTTAAAGTTGGCAAAAGTACTCAACTAGATTTAATCGCCATCCAGCGAATTCTTAGCCTCCTAGCACGCAAACCCACATCCTCAATTCCACTTTTTCCTGGTCATACCTAAATTTCTATGACCTACCCAAGTCAAAGTATGGAGTACCCAAGCTTTAACTCTCACAAGAACGGAGATACATGTAATGGATCTACCAGTTGCGTAATCTCTAAGGGAATTAAGACAAAGATACTAGTATTCATTTTGGTAAAAATAAAATATTCAGTATGAAAATGTTTTTTTCTGAAGTTATTAAACTTAATTAATTATCCCTGATTAGCTTTAATATAAATTCCAGTAATGTTTCTTTAATTGAAAATGAATACATGGAATATTTGAAGTGAAATAATTCACATTACTTTGTAATTCATCTCCGTATATAGACAAACATTTATTCAAAATAATTACTTTTATGCCTAAAATTACAGTATATTCTAAAAACTCCCATAAACAACGCATCAATAGCTGGTCCCTCTAAAAGTAGTTCTGCAACTACTTCTTTTATTCGAATGTCTTCCGACGTTCTGATCAATACATAATTAAAATTTGCCTTTATTTTATTTAACATTTTCTCATATAATTTCTTAAATATCTTTAAAATGAGTCTGTAATTAAATATTCGCGTTTTACCAAATTTGCTTGTTATTTTCTGAAAGTTGAATAAATAAAAGTTGAAGAATGTTCCAAGTTAAAAAAAAAACACTCGAAACTTAAAATTTTTCGAACTTTTATAAAAAATAAACTCACATGTTTGAGAATGAGGTGATCTAATTAAGAATTTCCATTTTAAAAAATTAATTTAAATCAAACTAACCTGAGCCAAAATATCTATCAGAATCGGCTTTGGCCAAAAAGATATGAGTGCACTACATTAAAATTAATTTCTATATCCAATTTTGACATGTCAAAGTTTTGGTGTCGTGAACATGTTTCAGGCACATGCATGTAAAACATCTTGGCGAGAAACATTTGAATGCTGTCACCAAATGAACTCTGTTGTACTATTAAAGCAACTACCACTGACATTGTAATTTCTGTTAGACAATAATTAATGCTAATTAGATGTGCGGTTGAAGATGAATAAATGCAACTTTGCAAAGAAGCCACAATATTAAACTCAAAATTCTGGCTCTTCTGATTTCTATGCAACTGTCCTTTGAAATAAAATTGATACAAATTGCCCTTTTTATTTTTTCAGAGAGATGCAACTGGAAATTCTGTACTACCAGGTACTGACCTTGAAAGCAATAAAGGGGACGATCATGGTCACCACAAATTCGGGTGGATTCAAGGTGTACTTGTGAGTAACGTAACAGTAATTTCATTGATTTTTATGCAGTTTAAACATTGTTGCATAATGACCATTTCTTCATTATTATTACAGGTCCTTAACATCATGAGTCTTTGGGGTCCCATGCTGTTTCTCCGTACTTCATGGTTGGTTGGGCAAGGAGGCATAGGTAAGTTATTAACTTTATATATACTGCATTGGAAGTCATAGCTATTGCCATATCATACACTTGGACATTGTACAAGGTTTCCATGATATTGATTGTCAAATCGACTCGAGCGTAATACCACCATGTGGAAGGCAATGTGTAGCTGTGATAACAACCTATCCAACAGTAATTAAAAAACATTCAACACGTCAGATAAACGATCATTCCTGAGTTATACAAACATTTCAGAGGTACAGTCGTTGACTGCGTTAGTTATCAGATGAAGATACGAAAAAACGTTTGCTGCTGCCTTTAGTGAAATACACGTACCAGCTTTCCTAGTATACATTTGATAATAAATTTTGCCTCACAGTTAATGTTCTAATCTAACCGAAAATGCACCTGATATGCACAGAAGGATACACGTTTTTTAAAAGATCTGCAAAAGCCAGACTACCAAATGTAGATAAAACATTTATGTGCATTGGATGACTCACTTTTTATAATGGCGTATGGCCAGCAACAATCTATTTATTAATCAATAACTTACTAGTAAATTCATTCAAAACGTACAACTATGTGATTACGACGATATCACGCTATAAAATGTACTCAACTAAAATGCAATTTTAATTTTTTAGTTGAAGCATGTGTGGTGATCGTATTTTCAACGGCAATTACTGGGATAACAGCTTTATCGACGTCAGCGATAGCAACCAATGGCGAAGTGAAAGGAGGTAAATAAATATTTAAACATTTAATTGCCGAGACATTGTCCAAAATGACCACCTCGTGGTTAAACGTTTTCGAATCAATACATGAAGCGTGCAAAAAACACGATGCAATTCGCGACGTGTTTGCATAATTTAACAAGCGGCCAACAGATCAGAAAAGCGAGCTATATACAGTATAGAGTTAACGAAATATTCTTTACAGCTCTCATTAGTGCATGCAGCACCAAACTAATTATTGAGGATGAAAATAAATCTAAAAACTTATACATGTGGCTAATACTATCTTCAGATTAATTGTGAAAATTCCTGACCATCTTCGACTTTGAAAATATCTGAAAATATTGTAGGCGCATTAAAATTTTAGAAAACGCATGTCTCATTCTAATAATTTTTCTCGCAAATCAACGTGCACGTGTTTAATTTAAAATCTTTTTTTCTAGGTGGTACTTATTACATGCTTTCAAGAAGTCTTGGCCCTGAATATGGAGGTGCTATTGGCTTGATATTTGCCTTTGCAAATATGGTGGGAGTGGCAATGAACATTGTTGGTTTTTGCGAAAGTTTAATCGACCTTTTAGAAGTGAGTTTTGTAAAAAATAATTCCTTTATAACTCGTTCATTCTCGAATATTTCACAAATTCTTAATTTTTTTTGCCTCTAATTTGTGTAACTTATTTTCTTTTTGAACTTTAGGCGTTTAATTTAAAGATCGTTGATGGAGGTGTAAATGACACTCGTATTATTGGAGTTCTAGCAGCCATACTTTGCATTGTAATCTGCCTAGTAGGCATGGAATGGGAGCAGAAAGTGAGTAAAATTCCATATACTTTTTGAACTATGATTAATGGCCTGGCTTCTAAATAACGGTTGGTTACCATGTGGTAATCAGACTGGAAAATAAAACTTACATACTATCGTTGCCTGTACATTGCACTTGAGCATGCATCTGTTGTACTTCAAGTAGGATACCCTAAAATGGTGCATCCTATCCTAAAATGCACTGCGACAGTCACTTATCATATTATTTATTTCAATTTTTTTTCGAATGTCGAATAGGCCCAACTATTATTCCTTTTTATACTTTTGGCTGCAATCACTGATGTTATTGTAGGCAGTTTCCTGCCACCAGATATCAATAAGCAGTCTAAGGGAGTTACAGGCTGGAGTTGTAAGTCTGTTTTTATTATTGAAAAGCTCTTTAAAAATTAAATCTGTACTTGAATAATTAAGCAAAATATTTCATTGATTTCTTTTACAGTGGACACTGCAAAACAAAACGTGTTGTCTGACTACAGAGGCGAAACGTTTTTCTCAATATTTTCGGTTTACTTCCCATCGGCTACAGGAATATTATCGGGTGCAAACATTTCTGGAGAACTTAAGGTAATTAAGAGATCAATCGAGCCAATTTTTTTTCTATATCGTGAATATGTATATGATAAACGTCTATCATTCCAGGATCCACAAGCATCAATTCCAAAAGGGACTTTACTAGCAATATTTATTACGAGTAGTAGCTACCTTTTTTTTGCCATTCTATCTGGATTTTGTGTAATTCGAGATGCTAGTGGATCAGTAACTAACGGCACCATTATAAACCCATGTGGGGACGCGTTTAATATCACTTGTGATTATGGGCTTGAGAACAGAGATCAAGTAAGAAAACATTTACTATAATAATCCCATTACCTCATTAAAAGTGATACGCAACTTAATGTTAATTAACATTTGTAAAATTGTAGATGCTGGAAATAGTTTCTGCATGGAGATGGCTTATCTATGCTGGCAACTTTGCAGCCACATTATCATCTGCGTTAGCTTGTTTAGTTGGAGCCCCGAGAGTTTTCCAAGTAAGTCATTTTTCTTTCTTTTTCATGCTTGTACTGCTACAAATGAACATTTTCCCTTGCTTTATTACAAGACATTCAATGTTTACTGCTACCTTTTCCAATTGTATTATGCTGCCAAGTGTCCCGACGAATTCTCTTCGATAAAATGCTTTCTTTAAGATGAATAATTTTTCTCAATAAATTAATTGCTTTTCGTGCAAATATAAATGGTAATTTCATAGTGGCTCACAAATACATCTAATATATTTTTTATTTTAGGCCCTGTGCAGAGACAAAATTTATCCATATATTTACTGGTTTGGTAAAGGATATGGCAAAAGTGATGATCCGATCAGATGTTATGCATTAACCTTTGTCATTGCCGTAGCATTTATTCTGATTGGTAAGAACGGGTGGTCAACGCATGACATTTTAGGACAGTAGAAGCAAAGAAGCTGGATTTGTAACTTGTTCTTTTGGTATAATTCTTATAGGTGATTTGAATTCCATTGCTCCAATCATGTCGAACTTTTTCATGGCCGCTTTTGCCTTAATCAATTTTGCAGTTTTCCATGCCTCCATTTCAAAATCTCCAGGTATTTCCACAATGCATATTTTCACATAATTTATTCTCAGTTTCAAGGTAAACATAAATAATGTGTAATGTTTTTTAATTCCAGGATTCCGTCCAGCATTCAAATATTGGAACAAATGGGTTAGTGCCTTAGGAGCATTAATTTGCTTTGTGATCATGTTTGTAATGGATTATAAAACAGCAATTGTAACTGTGGCGATTTGCGTTATACTCTACGCCTATTTGTACTACAAAAAACCAGGTTAGTTCTTTTTTTAGTCATAAAAAGTTAGCATTCTTCCATTTATATCCACTTTAAATAGTTCCTCCAATAGTTCATTTTGTCATAGGGAACATT
The DNA here is from genome assembly GCA_034698745.1 of Megaphyllum sjaelandicum. Classification (NCBI taxonomy): domain Eukaryota; kingdom Metazoa; phylum Arthropoda; class Diplopoda; order Julida; family Julidae; genus Megaphyllum; species Megaphyllum sjaelandicum. Next base: position 3,911 of record JAQGBX010002594.1, on the reverse strand, counting down.
TTCTTAAGACTTAAATATCAGCCAGCAATGAGAATAAGATATATTATAGTCAAACCATCAATTACAATGTTTTGTATTTAGAGGTAAATTGGGGTTCCTCAAACCAAGCAGCCAATTACATCAACGCAGTGAAAGCTGCTCAAGAATTAAACTTCACCGAAGAGCACGTGAAAAATTACAGGTAATTTTGGAATAAATTTATCTAAACTAATTTTCCCAAATAGTTCATTATACAAGTTAACCATGGCATGGTACTGCATTCATAGACCCCAGATTCTGGTATTAACCGGGAAACCCAGCAGCCGTCCACAACTAGCCGACTTCGCTTATTACCTAACAAAAAATACTGGTATATTGATATGCGGAGACGTAATCAAAACTGAAATGAGTCACAAAGCACGGAAGGCTTTAGTTAAGGATCAGTACAACTGGCTTTTGATGCGCAAACTGAAAGCTTTCTACAGTGTAATTGAGGATAGTAGTTTTAAAGACGGTGCCAGGGCTCTCTTTCAGGTAAGAGGATTTGGTACGACTATCTAAGGCCGATATGATATTCATTTCAAATCGTTATTAATTTTTCATTTTTATTTATTCAACATATCAGGCTGTAGGCGTTGGTAAACTGCGACCTAACATGGTAATGATGGGATACAAAAGCAATTGGCAGTTGTGCGATGCTGCCGATGTTATTGAGTTCGTCAGCGTTTTGCAGTAAGTGAATCAGACATGATTAACCTAGCTGTCCTAGTAGGATTATAACTTCTTGGCAAATATGTGTACGCAGATTGCAGCACAATGTACCGGTAATCTATTTTTCTCCAATATAGTGAAGCCTTTGATCGTCATTTTGCTGTTGGCATTCTGCGGATGCCCAATGGGCTAGACTACTCCTATTACACTGATAGCATGGACATATCCAGAAGTCAGTCATGCAATACTTTGGATGCTTCGCATCTGAATTCAGAAAGTAGTGCGCGCCTTAAATCTGCTGCTTCCGCAAACTCAATTTCCTCTGGTAAATATTAATTAGCACTATCAAAGAGGCATCTTTAAATTCGCACCATCAACTGCAGTTAAATTAATAATATTTACGTGCATGCATATTCCAGAATACATTCTTGAATCTTCCCCATCTGTAACCACTCTCAACCATTCTGATGAAATAAATACGATCAACAAAAAGAAGAACAAGAAGAATAAGAAAGGTGCCTTGAACATTCCTGATGAAATCTGGGACAATATTCAGTGGTTTCACAAAAAACAAACCAAAGGAACGATTGATGTCTGGTGGCTGTATGATGACGGAGGTAATGAACAAAACTTACAAAAAATTTCCTTTAGACAAGAAATTTTGAAAAAGTTTATTTTTTTGTGGAAATAACTACTTCGTATGTTTGGTTGAAATGGCCTACTAACATTGCAATTTTTTTTTAAAAATTGATAAATGTTAATAGCCCCTAAATTGGAATATAACAGCATTTGCATGCAAATCTTCTATTTTGAATGCAAAATAATTTCTTATCTCTATAAATAGGTTTAACACTCCTCATTCCTTATTTACTGACTATGAGGAAGGACTGGTTGAAGTGCAAGCTTAGGGTATTTTCATTGGCAAGCAGACATAGTCAAATTGGAGAAGAGCAACGGAAGTAAGTTCACAACTTAAGTGTTCGAAATAAGTATTTAATGAGATCAAATTTTAATCTATCTTTACTCTGCCGGCAGTATGGCATCATTACTGAGTAAATTCAGAATAGACTGCACAGATGTAATAGTCCTTCCTGAAATCAACAAACCCGCAAATGGAAAGACTATCAAGGATTTCAATGACATCATTGGTAAATTTAACGACAGTACTCTTTTACCATTAACTGAAGAAGATCTGAAGGAGCACAAGGAACGAGTAAGTGCTTTTTCACAAATATCGACGTTTGTCGAAATAATTAATATAACATACATTTAAGACTTTTGGTTTTGCTAGAGGAATTTATCACACCAACAGACATGTAAACTTATATATTTATTGGGTAAATGACTAATTAACTATGAAAATATAAACGTAAACGTCATTTAAAGTATACATAACAATTAAGACATCTAAAATAATATTTTAGATCCAACTTGGAACATTTAAACTTGCTTTCAGCATTATTTAAATATAACGTAAATGGTTTAAGCGAGGGATTCAAGAGCTTTTTTGCTTGTTTAGGATTTTATAGACCCCCTAAAGGGGTCATTTTGCATTTACCTTTAGACAGGCTTCCATCCATTAGCACAAAAGCTTAAAAAAATTGAATTAGAATGATTTAGTTTTAAGCAAGTGCATGTATAAAATTATATGACGTGCTACCATCAAGGAAAGAAAGATTGTAAGTTGTGGCATTCTCTAGTGATAATTTCATTCAAGATATAGTAATGGATTTTAATGGACATTAAGTTATATTAGAACTAGCTGACGTTTTCATACTGATAATTGGTGTAGTGGAGAAAATGACCAATTAGTATTTTTAACAAGAACCGCAGGACTAAACTAAATTTATTTTATTTTCAGTCAAACAGATATATGCGAATCCGAGAAACTCTGCAGGAGTATTCCAAAAACTCTACACTAATTGTAATGTAAGTCAACAACTAATACATTCAGTTTGATTTTTGGTATAGTACATGTACTTTCTTTCCAATTTATTGCTTCAATTGGCTACTTTACACATTTTACTATAGTAATTTCTATGATGATACAAATTTGCTACATGTAGGCCTACTTAAAATCGGTTTTGAATTATTTTCTTCAATAATTTTTCTTTCTGTTAATGTTTCTGATACTATAATTATCCTCCTACCAATATACATGGATTTCATTTTGAATGTGTAAATTTGGCATATTGTAGCAAGCTGGAAATAACGGGTTAAAAATCTGAGATGATACAGTATCATTTCTCTAAGCTGATGTAACATTATCTCGTAACATGACTGATTTATTCCTTTATTTTTAAATGCAGGACATTGCCAATGCCTCGAAAAAGAGTTCCCACTGCTTTGTATATGGCATGGTTGGAAATTATGACGATGGACATGCCACCATTCCTGCTAGTCCGAGGAGACCAGTCGAGTGTTCTCACGTTCTACTCTTGAGTTGGCCATGAGGTGAAAGAAACGGTCATCTTACAATATTTTGTACCTTTCCACAAATGCTCTACACACACTGTGCTTTCATTGTACCAAAGCATGGCGTTACTATTTATATGCCTAGTCTCTTTTTCTTAAAGCAGGGCTTAATGGTGGAGATTAGTATTGATACAATGGGTATCTGTCATACTTTTAGATTAGGCAGGAGTGGGAAGGTAAAACCAAAACCACAAAATTAGAGAACCAGATAGATGAGATTTTATTGAGGAAGCAGTCATAATATTGAAGTCATACATTTTCGTATTATCAGTCATTTTTAGAATGGACCTCTAGGCAAATCGCACAGAAGTCCATCAATATTATTCGTTAAGATCTCATTCCTTGAATTTTAAGGAATGAAATGTGCGATGAGACATTAACCTTTCCATTGAACCAGATTTCCAATCTTGCGTATTGTAATGTATATATATAATATTGGATATCTATTTGCATTTTTACTTAATTCATGATTGCTGACATTTAGCATGGAAGTTGCACAAGCCCAATGAACAACTTAATTTTAGACTTTAAAAAGATTGGAATATTATTTTGTTGCTTGTAAATAGGCTGTAAATAGATTCCATAAAGTTCATTTTTATACAATTTTTTTGTGATCATTTCTGTACAAATCTACCGCATTTTGAGACATTATGGATTGGATTGGATTACTGTAGCTTAGTCCTTTGTGACGGACCCCCCGTTAGGGGGCGCTACCAACTTAACGGAACTCATTCCCCACTTCAATA
>JAQGBX010002593.1:0-19879 GCA_034698745.1 Megaphyllum sjaelandicum | reverse complement strand
CTCATGAAGAACTCTTAAAGTACTTGAAAGAATTATCTTCGTATCTGTTACCATTTTGAAGATATAATTTTTTTTCTTTGAGTCGGGACTTTAGTAATCACCCTGTATAGTCAAGCTTAAAAGTGGCTTGGATACCTGCAATGTTAAAGTTCCCAAGTGGCTTTATACTAACTGTATTGCAATTTGATATTTTTAGTATTTTGAAGTTCCCTTCGATTCTCAAATGGCACGTACGAAAAACCGCATATTGGTCCGTGGAATAATTAGGTAGGTTATGTGAAGTTTTAATTATTTTTTTAATTGGGGATAAAACTAAAAAAATGTCTGCTTTGTTAAAGTCTAAGAAATTTAGAATGGTTTTGTTGATACTTGAATTAACACCAGGGAAGAAAAGACCATTTAATAAATGATACATTAGTAATTTCTTATCGTATGCTCTGTTATCACTTTCTAAAAACACACTGACTCTCAATTTCACAAACTAATAAGGAAAAGGGTTGTCTTAAAAACTTGTGGTATAAAAACATTTACTGAAATACCGGCCACCAAGGTAAATTCCAAGCCTTTTAATCAATTTGTGCTTTTGATCTACAATTAAAAGTACGTTTTTTTATAACATTTGTTTGTTTCCAAGTAATTGCGGGCAACAGTTTTCATTAATTCACAGTAATTAAATATTTGAAATAATTCTCCTAATGGATAAATGTTGATTTAAAGTAATTATTCTCACTCTCATGGTCATCTCTGATCAAAACAATACTGCTGCTGTGTAAGCTAACTAGCAGATGTCCTGAAAATTTTGGTATTGTGGAATTTCCATCTGGAATTTCATTCAGAAAATTTTGTCCTGAAGTCCATGGTCTTTTGTAGCTTACTGTAGTTTGTGGTTTAAATGACCATAAAAATGCTGTTTTATAAATTGACAGTCCCCTCCATGCAGTGATGTTTGCAAGTACGTGTGCTACCGTTGGACTTGGGGCCTTGGCACTAGGAGTGAATGCCTTAACGGCTGGTCTTGGACTCATCAACTTGGTGCTCTACACGTCGATTTATACACCCATGAAACGGGCCAGCGTAGCTAATACATGGCTGGGATCTATAGTCGGAGCAATTCCACCAATTATGGGATGGACAGCATGCACTGGAAGTTTGGATCTTGGTGAGTTTAAAATGTTGCAGATATTCCTTGAAAGCATGCTTTTGGTGGTGTTATACTTTGTGGCTGTATTTTTATTCACGGTGGCAACCTGATATTCACAAATTCCTGACTTTTCCCATGAATTTGGCAGTTAGCTTTGCTTGGAAAATATCACTGAATCATCAATGGAGGTGTTAATATTTTAGTGGAGGTACGCGCATATTAATGATTGTTTATTTGAATGTGGGCACATGTCATAATGCATTTAAAAATTGAGTTCAACATTTTATTTTTCCCTGTGTTAGCCAGGGTACTCAGATCGTGCAATACCAACATTACACAGCATATCTTCGGTGAAGCCTGAAAATTACACAATGTTAAACAGTATTTTCAATAAGCTCAGCAGTTAACAGTACTTTCATAACGAGCTTTTTTTTGAGTCGAAAGCTACTGACTTGCGCAAGCGCATGCGCATTCAAAGAAAACCGAGCCGAGACAGGCTGAAAAGATCTATACTCGGCATGTGCTAGTGTATGTCAGTCGCTTTCGACTCAAAAAGAAGCTCGTAATGAAAGTACCCTTAGGCTAGAAATGTTCAACAATTTTAATCAAGTGTTAGGTGAGTTTAAGGCATGCACATGCTAGAAAGACCTTTGCAAATATGCTGGCTATATATGATCCAATTTTTCTTTTTTTTTTAAATCGAGGTTTCCAGTAAATGACTACGATAGAGAAGCTAGCTAAATTCATTTTCAATAGTATTTAAACACGTGGTTTCACATAATGTAATGTTATGTAATGTCATGGAAAACTGAAACAATCATGTCTTGTTGCTTCCTTAACAGAAAAAAAAGTAGCGCTTTTTTTTTAAAACGTACATTTTCTGATGTGCACTAATTGGAAAATTGGAAATTTATTGTGTTTCCAAAGGTAATTCTACTTAGCCAACCGGCTTCTAGTCAACTCCAACCACTGACTTAGGTTGCTAGCTAAGACCCTTGTGTGTCCTACGTGGTTTGATTGTTTTATGTCAGTTATCGCTAGTAAATTGGTGAGAATAGCAATCGTCTGTGCTCACTTTATTTTTGTTATTAAAAATGATAATTGAAGGTACTTACCATGTCAGTGACCAGTAGCTTTTAATTTGCATATTATACTTATGCTTTTTGATCCACAAGCATGGTTATTATGTTCCAATTTGCAATTCAGGGACACGAGTTTATTCTTAAATAATATTACTTGATGCTTTCAATATGATACAGTCCTTCAGATAATGCATAAGTGACTGTATTTAAAAATTTCTATTAGTTTGAAAACTTGAGTTATCTAGAAATTACACTGCTGACCAACTCAAATGAGGAAATAATATGGAGTTTATTATGCGAGGGGTGTTTTTTTAATTTACCGCAATCATTTTTTTTAAACTGCTGTATTGATTTTAATGGTATTTGGTAGAGAAATAGATGTAAACGTAATCTATTATTCGGAAAAATTCCTATTTTGGACGATGGATTTTTCCCATCGATCTGTCAGCTAGTGTGTATGCCTCGTTTAAAAAACGTTTAAGCCAAAGCATTTCTGACATACTCTGGCCGCCCAGCTCTCTGTCCCTTTCTGGACTTTTTAATCCATTCATAGACCGAACATTTAGACATTACTCGGACTTTAAGCAATTCACACATTTCTGCTCCTGAAATGCCTGCAAAAGTTTAAAAACGAACAACAGATCTCTGCTGAGCCACTATCTCGTCGGATTCCATCTTTGCTTTCGAATTTTAAGCATAAATTTTTTTATTAAACATATCTTTTAATGTTGAAATTTGTTCGCGGATGATGGAAGAATTTTTCCAACAAATCTCCTTAAAATCCATACAGCCAGCGCCTTTAAAAAAAAAAAAATAAAAAAAGTTTGCGGAAACTAAATGAACACACCTGTATATTGCTTAATGCTAAACTCCATCATAAACTCCATCATAAGAACTGTTAACACCAAACCATACAAAGCTACATATACATTTTTCGCAGACCTTACTAAAGCTTTTGACTCCGTAAATCATCAAATCCTCTGGTCAAAATTAAAAGCACTAAACTTTCCCTCCTTGTTATTGGACAACATATCAACCTTTTACGCACAACTAACAATCGAAACTCGCACTTTAGATGGTCCCATCTGCCCTACTCGTCTAACATCCAGAGTCTTGCAGGGTGACCCTCTGAGCCCACTACTTTTCATAATTTTTACGAGCGATCTACCCCAATTCTTACCTAAAAGGCTCAGTTGTTCAATTATGAATAACAAATTATCTAACCTACTATATGCTGATGACTAACACTTAATATAAACAAATCAAAGGTACTAATATTTTCAAGAGGAACCAGAACCTCAATTAAAAATTCTTTTAAATGGAACAGTACTAAAATTGAAGTTGTAAGAAACTGGACTTACCTTGGCATACTTTTCCAAAGTAATAGTCACTTTACCAAACACACCTCAGCCTTGAAAAACAAGTTCAAAAGCCAAGTAAACACTGTACTCAGACTCTTCATTAACAAAAAACTTAACCTACAAATCCACACAACCCTCTTTAACTCACTACTTTTACCAATTCTAACATACAATGCAGTGTTCTGGGGCTGGACTAAGGTTGGTTGCTTTGCCGGACTACAGGAATACTTCTATAGAAAAATATTCAGTTTGGATCATTAAACCCACCCTACATAATAGCCAACGAACTAAACCTCCCTCCGATCATCGTCACATTGCTAAAGCATACCTTCAAATACTGGAAAACCTGTAATTCTCAAGAACCCCCATCCTTCCAACAAACAATTTTCCTTAACTGGCTTGATAAACCCCCGAATCAATATAATATTCTCCAGCACTTTCTTAACATCCTTGAATTGCCACTGCATATGCAAATTTCCAAATTAACGACTACCCAGATTGAGACTTGCGCAAATCTTACAATAAATAAAATTATAACAGAACACAAAAACTCAATCCTGGACAGGTGCATTGATTCAACTTACTTCCCTCAATACAACGAAATTATCTCAAGTCCATTGAACCAACAACAATACTTTAATTACCAAAAACATTCTCTTCCATATTAAAAAATTTACCTTCCAGCTTAGAATAAACCCTTATAATGTATGCTTTAAATCCGAACCCTTCAAACCTACATTAGACTCCCCTTGCATCCTCTGTCTAAAAGATCATCCAACATGGCCTCACCTTTTACAAACCTGTACTAATCCTCACATTACAAAACTAACCGCAAAAAGCTAAGCTGCCTCCTAATCTAACACGCTCATCATTTTTAGAGCTAATACTCAAGGCTAATACCCTACACCTAATTTCAAACCATTCAAAACTAACACATTCTGTTTACTCTTATCGTTATTTGTCAGTAAACAAAATAATAATAACTGCCAGTTCTCTTACAATAACAATACAATTACAATTACAATAAACCTCACAATACCTTAATAAATAAAGCACCAGAAGGGCAAAGGCCCTTGAAGTGCTCTCTCTCTCTCGCTCTCTGCTATTTTTTTTATGTTGTTCAGTAAGGTTTGAGTAACAGAACATTTTCAATAAAGTTTGAGAAACAGAAAATTAGATCATACATGTTGTACCCAGCACCTTTCAAAGTGCAAAATTTCAGAACACTTTAGTTGCAGGGCATGGCAATTTAGAAACTCCTGGTCTAAGCATGCACATGCAGAGTCAATACTAATTGCTTTGTGTGCTTTTATAATTAGTGAGCAATTATTGTAAATTGCCTAATGACATGGTAATTTTCACTTGAAATTTCAAGGAGCACTGCTACTTGGAGGACTTCTGTTCGCATGGCAGTTTCCTCATTTTAATGCCCTTTCGTGGAACTTAAGGGGTGATTACTCACGTGCTGGATATCGGATGCTGTCTGTCATCGACCCACGTCTATGCAAGAGGACTGCCCTTCAGTACAGCGTGGTCATTGTTGTTCTTTCGCTTCTAGCGCCTGTGATTGATTTGACCACATGGACATTTGCTGCTGATTCACTGCCTGTAAATCTGTACCTCGTTTATCTCTCGTGGAAGTTTTATCAGAATGCCGATAGTGCCTCTTCAAGAAAACTCTTCAAATATAGTCTGGGACACTTAGTTCTACTTATGATATGCTTATGCATTAGTAAAAAGCATTATGGGAAGAAATTTGAAAACCAAAATACCAACGAAACTTTGGAAATCAAACCTTTATGAAAACAAGCTGTATTTGAATACTGAGAACAGTTTTATGTTTGGGGTATACTATCCAGTATAGCGGGTTAGCTGCGACATTACAATGTACATACTTGTACATTTTTTGGTTTTGAAATTATTTTTTAAATGACTTAGTCTTTTGTAGGCATTGTCGCTGAAAGCTTTCTTAATTAAGAAATAAATTATTACAAGTGTATTTCGCTTTGTTGAAAGCTGTATTAAATTTTTTAGGAGTAACATAATGTCCATGTTCACGTTAGATTTTGAATTTTGAATTATACTTAATGTACATATGAATTGTTTTAAAAAAATTTGAAACTGACAAGGTACATGTTTCATATGCCAGAAAATATGAAAACGTTCTGCAAGATGGCCGAAAACCAGGAAAAGTCAGTGAAAAATAATTTATTTTGAAAAAGTCAGGGAAATTGAACGTATTGATGTTGTCACATTCCAAAATTAATGCTTCTACGTGATTAATTCAGGGAACATTTGTATAATTTTAAAAGTTTCCGAGGTCAAATTTAAGAAATTTTCAACAGTCATATTTATAAAATTTTACACAGTTTCCGGGGATAAATTTGCATAAATTTTCGACTGTTATCGAGTAGGCCTACAGATTTGAAAAATTTTCCGAGTTCAATTTGCTAAAACTGTAGACATTTTCTGCAGACAGATTTTCTCATGCTAATTTGTAACATTTTAGGAATTTTCCTATGTTAATTTTGAACATTTTCAAAATTATCAAAATAGAATTTTACAATTTATTGAATATTCTCCTGTGTCGATTTTGCAAAATCGTGGATAACATTGACATTTGTAAATTTTGACATTGTCTTGGTCAGGGACATTTTTTTAAAAACCTGGAAAAGTTAGGGAAGTTGAATATGAAATCTCTGGGGAACACTGTTCTGTATCATCATGTTATTGGTAAATGTAGCTTGATATGATCTTTTAATAAGTCCTGGTAGATACATATTTCGTATTTCGTTCAAAGAATTTTCTTTATATTTATTAAAAGGTAAATTTTATAACTCTTGTTATCATGTGTCAATTTTAAGTAATGTGTACGAAATGCAACAAACTAGCCGCAATACCAAGCAAATTAACGGCTAAATTTCATATCTCACAGAATAAACAATAGCATTACTAGAGAATACTATTTGACTTCTCACTGCCTGATCATGATTTTATTCAGGCTGAGCAACCTAAAGAAGATTTTATGGCGCATTCGAATATGGTGTACACCAGATTGACGATTCGAATGCGCCATTATTGATAACCAATGACATCAGCTGAATTTATTGAATTACTAATTTCATTTGGAAAATTGAATTTGTCTTTTTTTGTTAATTTGGAGAAATTACTATTAACGTGGCAGGCATTCTTATGTGAGGGGTGTTCATTAATTTCCGCAATCATTTAAAAAAAAGCGGCTGGGTGGAAGAGAAATACATGTAAACCTATTTTTTTAAAAAAAAAATCCATATTGGGAGATTCATTTATTCCCATTGTTCTGGCAGCGAGTGTATGCCTGAAGATGGCCGTCAACTTCTCTGAGCATCTTTCACAGTTGTCTGTCCATTGATGAACTGTTCAATCCACTCGTAGACTGAACGTTTGGACATTAATCGGACCTTAACGTTTCACACATTTCTGCTCCTGAAATGTCTTCAAAAGTAAGAAAAACGAACAAAAGACCACTACTGAGCCAAAATCTCCTCGTAGTCCATCTTTGCTTTCGAATTTTAAGCACTTTCAATTTTGGAAACAGATGTTCAGGAATGATTAAAGACTTTTTCCAACAAATTTCATTAAAATCCATACAGCTGTTACAGTATTTAAATAAAAATGATTGCGGAAACTTAATAAACCTTCTCGTACATGTACAGTATTTTAGGCGGCATTTAGTAATGGAGATAATTTATCACAATGTTTTGCATTAGTTGTTTAAATGACATGAGATGATCATGATTTGTTGAGTATAATGCATAATTCTGATATTTTCAGTATGTTACATAAATTGTACATAACGAGCACATTGTAGGCCAGCCTATCCTGCTCGAAATTGAAACTTGAAATTTTATACCACGTGTAATCTCATTGAATTTCTAAGAAATACGCTCTTAAATCATTCAACCATTTCTACCCGTTGTAAAGTTAATGCCGCATAACACTATGATAATTAAGTTGTAGTGTTCAAATATTGTAAGTATGATGCCCGTGCAATTTATTTGATGTGTAAAGGTCCAGTGATGAGCTTGTTGTTTGTACCAGGGGGTTCTGACTGCGTTCTCCTCAATTCCCTTTTAATCCTTTGAAGCATTGGCAATTCTTTAACACAGTTGTTAGCACCTGCTGGAGCGCATTGAGGCCCAGTCTGACAGAGTAGAAAATCTTGTAATTCAGTGGGAATGGCAGTCAGAAGCCGCGCCCTCATTTGTACTGCCGTGCTTGGCACGTATCGGGTCTTGGGGTTTTGTCCTGCCACAGCGTGCAACATGTCCTCCACAACTTCGTCGATATTTCCCTTTGCCATTTGAGTCATGTACGATAGTTTTTCCTGTAATACCGAATTCAGCAATTTTATGAGTTAATTGGTGGCAGTTAAATGATAGTAATTAAGTCTGTGACCTTGCAAAATGTTATGATTGTTATGTATAGAGAAGCTTGGGGGTTCTATGTTTTGGGAAGTCCATGTAAAGCTTAACAAAGATCTTGATACCTTTGCTCTTTCTACCATTGTTGAAAGAGCAAAGGTATCTGGCAAGAAGTCATTGTAAAGAAATCCTTATTGATGCGATATGGGGATAATTGTAAGTTAGGGAGCAAGACTGTATTTTATTGATTGTGTTAAATTCGGCCATCAATTATAATCAAATAATCGATACAAATATAACTACAATTAAAGGATGGATGAAAAGCTAGTGAAATCATTAAAAATGCATTGTTGACAAATTCTCTCTCATTGATTATCTGGTTTGACCCGTCCGGTCGTTGTTACGCTTTTCATTACTACGATAGAATGGAATGTTGATCTAGATTAAAGAGGTAAAACTTTTTCACCTGAAATTCTTTGAAATACTCTTCTCCATAACTTTCTTGAATCTCTGTAGGAGTGGATTCCCAGTTAGTTTTCAAACTGGATTTCAATACATCAGTTGCTGCAATTGGGGTCCTGCAAGATACGCAAAGAATAAATTGGTGGACAAGCTCCATAAATGAATACATGTATTTTTTTTGCAAAAGAGCTCAGCAAACTGATGGAGATCCGTTTTTTAATTCCCAATTACTTGTATAAGGTTGGTTCAATCGTATGAACAGTTATTCCCCATTTCTTCATCTCCCTACGTAGACCATCAGCAAAGGATACTGCTGCATGTTTGGACATGGAATATGCTGAGAAACCTGGAAATGTGTACCGACCTAGAAAACGAATTCACCATTAATATGAAACATTGATACATGTACAGAATTTATCTTCCTGGAATATGAATATATTACCTGCAAGACTGGCAACAATCACTACCCTGCCGCTAGATTCTCGCAAGAGTGGCAAAAACGCCTTGGTCACTCTGATAGGACCTAAGGCATTTACATTGATGACTTTTTCGTAAACTCCCACAGGACACCATTCGATTTCAGTGAACGCGGCGATGCCGGCATTGTTGACTACCGCCCACAATGCTGTTGAAAGATTCAAATTGTACCATCAATGGGGATATCGATAAGACAACTTTCTGTTAGGTTCTTGCAAGATGGTGTTCTTACGTACTTTTGCCATTTAATGTTTCTTTGACGTACTGCGCTGCTTTTCCAACAGCTTCATCTTTCGTGACATCGATGGGGACAATGTGTAGCCGGTCAGAGCAAATCTCTTTTAACTCCTGGGCCCCATCCTTTTCTGGCTGTAGACAACCAGCGTATACCGAATAGCCGAGCTTGTCCAGGCGCTTGGCGAGTTCATGACCAAAACCCGTGTCACAACCTGTGAATAAGAACAAACCATAGTTGGTATCAATTTAGCAATGACATTCGAGTTGAATGTTTGTTTTGATATTTATTTTTCCTTGTTCTGTTCAGCATAGTAAAGATTGAGGGTTCCCCCGGTATAACCTGGATAACCTGGAAATGTCAGGGAACTCGAAAATGTCAAGGAAAGAATGACTTATTTTGAAAAGTCAAGGAAATTCAACGCATTAATGTTGTCACAATCCAAAATTAACGCTTCTACGTGGTTGACTCAGAGCCTATATGCAAACATTTTAAAATTCTCCCGACACACATGTATATACTGTATTTTTGACCTATTCCGAGTACACATTTGCAAAACTTTTAACATTTTTCCATTAGTAAATTTTTCTAAATATTGAATGTCGTCATGTGTAGATTTTGAAAAATCGTGAATAATATTGACATATGTCAATTTTGTCGTTGGTGAGGGAAATTTCTTTTATAACCTGGAAAAGTCAGGGAAGTTTAATGTGAAATTTCTAAGGTAACCCTGTAGAATTTCTGGAGGCAACGATACATATTCATATTGTTCGGACTGTTTCAACTTGTAACAGATACTTGTTAAATTCTTAGCAGCTGTCTCATGGTAGTGGTAATAATGCAAAATCAAATTTTGAAACAAGCTCTGATAACTGGAGTTTTACCGGTTATTGGAGTGGAAAATTTGCTGCGTTGAAGTGCTAAGTGATTTATTAGGCATTATCTTGTGAAAGGTTAACCCATTGTGAACAGCATGTAAAAAGAATGTTGTTTGTCAAATTTCATGGTCGAAATTGCTATGCAATATAAATGCAGTTTGTACTTTATTATAGCCATTAGCAATGTGTTGGTTGTTAAATTATTACAGTAATTGTATTTTTTTGTAATTATTTTTGCAATACTTCATAATGTTACAGGGTTTCACATGACCTGGAAAAGTTAGGGAAATTCAACGTATTATCCAAAATGTATGCTTCTACGTGGTTAGCTCAGGGTCCATTTGCAAACTTTTAAAAAATGTTAGTACAAATTTGAAACATTTTTTACAATTTTAGAGGACAAATTTGCAAGTTTCCGATGGCAAATTTGCAAAGTTTTTAACAATTCCAAGGATAAATTTGCAAACTTTTCAACAGTTTTCGTGGACAAATTTGGATAATTTTCTAACTTTCTAAAATATAAATTTGCAAGTTTTCCAACCGTTTACAGCAAAAATTTTCCAAATTTTCTACTGTAAAATTTGTACAATTTACCACAGTTTCCGAGGAGAAATTTCCAACAGATTCCAGGAACAAACTTTCAGAATTCTCAACCTTTTCAGAGTATAAATTTTCCACATTTTCCGAATACAAATTTGTCAAATTTTCAAATAAATTTCATGTTAATTTTGTCAAATTTAATTTTTTTTTTCAAAATTGTCATTAGTAAATTTGACAAAATATTGAATATTGTACGTCCTGTGTCGATTTTGCAAAATTGAGGATAACATTGGCGTTTGTAAATTTTCACATTGTCATTGGTCAAGGCAATTTGTTTAAAAACCTGGAAAAGTCAGGGAAGTTGAAAGTGAAATTTCTGGAGGAACTGTATTAATTAGCCCTCTAAAAAAAAAATTAAGATTACCAATGGAAGCAGTTAAACTATAAAAAAATTACTTTTCGATTTTTCAATCTTCACCAAAGAAATGCAGACACTAGTACAAGTACATTATAATGATTTATGGAACATTTAAATGCGTTGAAAGAGATTATTTGTGCGGCATTATGTTTTCTGATTGGATGGTTACTGGTTGCGCCGGTCTGCAATATGTCATATGTTATTAACATTTGAGAATGAATGTACATAAAGTTCTCTTATCATGACATGCACAGATGTTATGGGTTCAAGGTAGTTTGTGAAAATCCGCTTTCGTCATCTTTAAAAGTATTCTCTTTATTCATGGCTGTGAACAAGATGATTGCTGTTATTGTCTCAAGACAAGCAACTTTGAAAATACTGAAGATGACCCCTGTAATGGGGAAATCCAAGTGGTCCCCTGCAAAATGTGATTTCCTCCTTTACAGTGGTGTTCTGAAGGATTTGAAGTTACATGCATTTTTTTTTCTCACTGTAACCTTCTCCCTGATGAATTCTTTTAAAAGTTACGCCTGCGCAGGGCTACTACTATTAGCTGAAGGTGTCTGTTTTCAAGGAAGGAGTTGTTTTAAGCCAAGGTCGTGTTCAAGCCGAGAACAAGTTTCAAGTAATGCACAGAGAAAGGAACTTTTGGGGGCACGTGATTAAATCGAAAATGACAAACGATGTAAAATGTAGAACTCGTTTGCTTTGAAATCTTCACCAAATTGAAAGTGGTTTGGGTATGAACGTAAATAGTACATTTAAACTCAAACATTTTTGTGAATTTCAAGAATATCATGGGTTTATCTTTCTTTGATTTGAGTTTGAACTAACTTATTACGTTCAACAGGGTTCTCCCAGACCTGAAAAACCCTGAAAAGTCAGGAAACTTGAAAATGTCTTGGAAAGTCAGGAAAGAATGAATTATTTTGAAAACGTTCAGTACAAATTCGCAAAATTGGCAACAATTTCAAAGGACAATTTTGTAAAATTTTGGACAGTTTCCAAAATTGGGAAATTTACAGCGTTTTCCGAGCATAAATTTGGGAAATTTTCAACTGTTTTCGAGCACAGATTTGCAAAATTTTAAGTACTTTCAGAGGATAAACAAATTTTTAATCTAACCGAGGATAAATTTTCAACATTTCCCGAGTTCTGCTTCTGAGCACAAATTTGCAGAACTTGCAACATTCTCCGATTGCAAATTTATAATTTAAAAAAATCAAGCTAAGCTTGAAAAAAGTTCAAAATGGGCATTAGTAAATTTTGTAAATATTGAAAGTTGGCCTGTGTAGATGTTGAAAAATTGTCGATAACATTGATACACATGTAGGCCTACATGTAAGTCAATTTTTTCGTTGGTCAGGGACATTTGTTTGAAAACCTACAAAAATCAGGGCAGTTAAATATAAAAATTTGGGGGGTTGCAGTGGGTCAGCAGGGCACATTTTCTATTATAATGCTTGCAATTTTTGTACATTGTGTTTAAAATACAATGTGCCATTAAGGTTATTGCAGCCTAACTTGCAACACGATATTCCACATACATGTAATTGTAGATTATTGGAATAAAGTCCAACCTTTGGACTTGTACAAGATCGCTATAAAATGATAGATGAGCGTGTTTTCTGTTAACATGAAGTACCCTAGCTTAGATAAAAACATTTCATTCATATTGCGAATAGAGAATTTTTTGGAGCTAAGCCATAAAACTACGTCTCCTTTTGTCAACAATTTGCTTTCTAAATCAAATGTTTGGCAAACTGGTAGTTCTTGTTGCATGTTATACTACTTCATAATGATTTAATTAGCTTTAATAACTTCAAGCGTATTAAAATAATTACTACTAATTTACTGAAAGATATTACCAAATCTTGTGTATGTTGTGGGATCCATATGAAGTACTTGCACTAACGTGTTACGAGGAATGACCCACATCAAGGCGTTTTTTGTGGTTATTGTCCTATTTCGAAGTATTATTTTCTCTATTTGAAAGTCTGCAGTATAATAATTTGAAGTGTAATGTGTTTACAGCGTTAATTTCGGTTTTTTATTTAATAATTACACGGACTCGTGTTTTTATAAGTGGATTGAGCAGGAGGTGCTCGGGATGTCTCAAATAATCCTTGGTGTGAATATTGATCGAAATAGAAATTGTTGAAATATGCAATGAAGTAATTAGGCAATGTGATACTTACAAAACTTTCCTAATCAGTGGTAAATAAACTATCTAATTACCAAACATTTGGTGATACAGTATATACTGTATTGGGGATGTCACAGAAAAAAGCGTTTTAATTGAGGCGAGGCCCCAACTTAAATTTTCGTCTAAAAAAATTTGTATACAGTATAGCATATGAGTTTTCATTTTTGATAAATAGAACCATTCTGCGATAAGATTAGTCTCTTTACATAAAGATAAAGATAACCTGAAATATTGCCTGTTATCAATAGGGGCAAATAAAACTTGTTTTATACTTCGAAAAATAGAAAAACCTTGGCTTTTCTATCATATTGATATGCTTTTATATCAATTTGATTCAAAATAATCCAGTAATGACTGAACATTATCATTATTCTTCAAATATTTGAACTAATTTTAAAGTATAAGACAATACATTTACAGACATGTGGTGACCCACTTAAACATAATCTTAAAACTAAAATCCTCATCAAACTCAAATTACAAACATAACAAAAAAGCATTTTTGGCATTAGTCGCACAGTGCATGTAGGAGTTTTGAATTTTAATTACTAAACAATCTGAAAAAAAAAAACCTTGACTATTTTTTTAGCAAAAAAAAAAAAAAAAAAAAAAAAAGAATGACATTCTCCAGAAAGAAAAGTTGTTTTTTTTTTTTCGGAAAAAAAAATTTGCTAAACCCTTTACTTGGTCACGCGGTGCAGATTTCGCAAATGTTAAGATTTTGTCATGAAATGCTTTCGGGTTCCTGTAGAATTATTAACAATGTTCAGGCTTAGTCTTAATAAGGCTTCGGAGCCTTTGGTGCTGTGATGTAATGATCATTGTCTCATTGATGGCATTACATCATTTAGTATCATTATTAAATATTCATTAAATTGAAGAAGAAATAATGATCCATAAAGAAAGAAATCTAGAATATTTAAATAAAAATTCAAAATATTCCAATTTCAATGCTCTTCTCTAGCTTGCTTCACTTTAAATAAAATCAATTTAGATGTTTGAATGTCTCCAGGACATCCTTGATTCCGTCTCTTATCGTTGTTGTCCCCTTTTAAAATGTCTGAAAAGTAGGAGAATCAAGGACCGTATTCCTTTCCCATAGTGTAGTATTTGGCATAGTTGCCGGTCCAAAAGCCAGGGTGAATGGGGGAGGGTTGGGGGAAAGCATTGGTAAACTACCCTGTGAAACCTACACAAGTAAACCTCATGGCCATCACTTCCACTGAACAAAATTACCATATACGACAATAATAAAGGAAATTAGTATTCCCTGCATTAAGTGCAATTGTGTAATTGAAAATCAGTTTAATCTGGTTTATGGAAATTGGAGCATTGTCTGAATTGATTTTGAAGCTCATAGCATAGCAATTTTGGGGTTTTTAGGTTGTTTACATCTGTATGGAAATTTGATTACACAATTTCATCATTGCATGCTTTCTTAAAAGATCAGTTCTTGGAAGTTCTTTTATCGGTATACCCATAAAAAAGAGAATTCCGTCTAATTCGACAAATGCTAAGTTACTCATAATAATGTTCACATATTTAAAAAACAAAATGTCAAGGTTCACTTAATGTTTTCATTCTCATGTTTAATTAACTGCAGAAATTGTATTGTTCAGTCCATCTCTTTCAAATGAGGTGGGGAAGTTGAACGGTTTAATTTTCTCCCAGAAAAACAATGTCGGGAAATGTTTACCCATGTTTTGTCTTTTCATTTTTTTCCACCAGATCGCGTGGTATGAATGTTAAGAAAGTCATGATTTGGAGCAAGTACTTATACCTACTGTATATTGCTCGTTTGGGGTCGACTTTGCATGTACTGTACATTTAACTGCTCATGGGTTGAAGCCTTGGCATTTTAGAAATTAAGATAAGGTTGCCATAAATAAATTTTATATGCATAGACACGGTTTTGTGTAGGTTTTCATCAGTGGTAAATCACGCTTGAAATTTCGTTATTTAGCAAGTGTAAGTTAAGATCTTAGAATTTAGAACTTAGGTTATTAGTTAGTATATACTGTCAGTATATTGAGGGTAAAATGTCCAAAGGCTATAGAGATGGAACATGTTCTGCTTCGACGCGCATTGCCCTTTTTCTAGGTTTAAAGCGACCTTAAATGTATCCATAGCATGCAAATGATGCCATCCCACTCCTGTGTTTTTGCAATTTTTTCTTTCTTTTTTTTTTCAAATTGAGGACACGTTTTCTTAATCTTGAAACGTGCACTGAATTTTATCTCCTACTATAGTATACTTGTTGCTGAAAAAGTGGCTTATTAATGCTTGAGAAACGAAAGTGCTTATGCGTATTATTCGTCTCTGGCAAACCACTTATATGCCTGCAATGCCAATTTTTTAAAGTTAACAATTTTTAAACAATGACTTCCATTCTTTCGTTGGGATTTTTTTTTCTTTCTTGCGGGATAAGGGTGCATGGTGACCTTCGAGAGAACTTCATTTTTAAAGTACATGTAATTTCAGCTTGGAAAGGAGACAGCTCATTTTGGTCTTACCTAGCTGCTTCTAACTTCTAATAACGCCGCACATTATAGTCCAGCACCGGTTTTCTCGGAAATGCAGTTAAGAATAATGATGTACTTGGGGTTGACCATTAGTTGTAAGTTTCTGCGAAGTTGTTAGGTCAATATCCATGGATGGGTGCGCGTATTAGATTTTGTAAGTTTAAGTAATGGAACCCGAATGTTGATGTTCAGGATGTTGAATTTATTTTAAATTGCATAAAATAGTACCTGATCTGGTTAGTGCTATATTTTTTTGTGGATAACTTTCAAGTTTGATTTCCATTATCGAAACATTCAACTTAATCATCCAAAGAGGCTATCAGTTTAAGATAATATAAAAAATGGATTCTTTGTGTATAGATTATAAATACTAATGACGTAAAATGACTTCTACTTTTAGAAGGTAGCAGTTATTTTATTTACAAATTAGTCGATATTTGTATTTTAGTATTTACACATACCGGTATAATCTATAGATTATACTTCGTATTCTTCGTGTATGTATATATATATACGAAGAATCTGTTTTTGATATAATCTTTAACTGATAGCTAGCTCTTTGGGTGATCATTTTGAATGTTTCGATAACTGTAATCAAAACTGAAAGTAGGCCAAAAAATGTGGCGCTAACTAGATCAGACACTATTTTATTGTATTTTAAAATAAATTCAACATCCTGACAGGACATTATTCGGATTCTATTAATATTTATATACCGACATCTTAATTGTTGCTTAATCTAGTTTACGTGCAAGAGAATCAAATATTTACCTGTGATAAACACGGCTTTGTCCTGCCCTTCCTCAAGTTTTCTTGGAAAATTGTTGAGAATGGTTTTCGTGATCATATCCGCCAGAAACCACGAAACCAGACCCAACCCAACGAGGATGGTAAAGTCGCTGTAGAACAGAGTCCTCAGTAGAAAGAGCGAGGAAGCAAAAGTGCCCAAAAATATTACCCACACGATCATGATGACAGTAGTTTGTCTCAAGGGGGTTCTGCAGGACGGTCGAAACTATTCTTCTTGACAGCACTCGCGCTAGCCACTTTTTCAGCGATGAAAAATTCTGGAGCCTGAAGGGATGTGTCCTTTGGCAAGTTTGTTGGTCAGGAAATGCGGCACGCGGCACTTTGTTGCACACGCACAGTCAGAAGGAAAGGAAAAATTCACTTTCCTAGCAACGTCCTCTTGGCAGAAGAAACAATTTAAAAAAATGTATATTACATATACATTCACCTCTTCAGACCTATAAGCGCACCGAGCGTATCTCTTCGCTGACATCAACTCCTCTGGCGTGCAAAGTTCTTGTCGACTTCCAACGTGAAATCCAAGCCAATCAGTCGGTTAATGAACTTCACTCATTTCAATCGCTGATAATGAGTACATGATTGACTTTTTCCTGTAGTTTTTCGTTTACAGGACAGTACCTTGATAGACCCAGCGCTCTGCTACCTTTGTTGCGTGTTTGCCTTGCCAAGCATCTTGATTACAATGTTGACTTCCACTACTTCGGTTTTCCTCTAAGGTCGACTGGTTTGTCATCGGTTTTGCTATGTGGGTGGTGCCGTGACGTAGGTGTGCCTAGGCCAACTATCCAACATTTCTGATAGAGTTCATACGAACATGGTGCTGTTGTTCTGGGCTACGGTACTTGTCACGGACGTAATAAGCGGTTCTGGAAATTGTGGCGGAGTTTGTGATCTCACGGGTGCTTGCGTCACACCACATCCCTTCAGGGAAACCCTTGGATCGAAAGCAATTAAACATGCCTGATATGCTATTTTAGATTGACCCCCTAGATGCATTTCTCATCGACACTTAATTAACTTCAATTGATAAGTATATCTTGCAACCTGTTTTTCGAATGTATGGTTAATGACTTTGCGGGCCAGAAAGCATAATCAACTAACTAGTATCATGCATAGTCTATTGCCAGATGCAGAAAATTAAGTATTTTTGAATTGCGTCAGAATTTGTGGAAGCTTGTCAGATTTGTGCCGGGTTTCGATCTTTCGGAGGATTCTATAGGGTTCACCCAGATCTGGAGAAGTCAGAGAAAAATGAACTATTTTGAAAAAATTAGGATTTTTCAAGGTATTTACAGATTTGCGAAATTTTGAACGGTTTCCGAGGACAACTTTGCAAAATGTACAACAGATTCTGAGGACAAACTGGCGAAATTTTCCAAGATTTCCGAACACAAATGCAAAGTTTTCAACTGTTTGCGCGAGTACAGATTTTAAAAAATTTTAACAGTTTACGAGGACAAATTTACAAAATTTTCAACTGTTTCTGAAGGCAAACTGGCGAAATTTTCCACGCTTTCGTAAAGCACAAATTTATAATATTTTCAACTGTTTTCGAGTACAGATTTGTGAAATTTTCAACAGTTTCCAAGGATAAATCTGCAAAATGTTCAAACTTCGCATACAGTGTAATGCAAATTTGCAGAATTTCTAACCTTTTTCAGCACAATTGTGAAAAAATTTCAACAGTTTTCGAGTACAGATTTGTAAAGTTTTTAACAGATTCTGAGGACCAAATGGCAAAATTATCAACCTTTTCAGAGTTCAAAATTTTTAAAATTTACAATTTTTTTTCGAGTACTTGCAAAACTTTCAACATTTTCCGAATACAAATTGTAAACTTGTACTAATTTAATTTTGAAAATTTTTCAAAATGGACATTAGTGAATTTTGCAAAATATCGATGCAAAACACGATTTTCAAAATCGTGGAAAACATTGGCATACAGTATGTCAGTTTTGTCGTTGGTCAGGGAAGTTTAATATAAAATTTCCGAGGGGAACCCTGTTCTTTAGAGATACAGTATGATATGTTTACACCGTGCCACCTACCAGCTCGTTTGTTTTCTAAACCATATAAAGACAGTCTTTTACGCTTTAAAGTCAAATTTGAATAACTGTATTTTTCAGAAATGTAAAAAAAAATTCTTTAATCGTTACATTTATTTTGAAGGTGATCGATAAGCAAGCTGTTGCCACCATCCTTGTTGTAAATGGCTTCTTCAGTTCTTGGTGACATCGTGTCAGGCTTAGTAATATTTTCTGATGATTTACCCTGAATGTACAACATAATGGTGTCATTTAGTGACTTTATCCATCAGTCTTTCAACCTTCCACTAGATCTTAATTAGAGATTCCACACACAGTGCGAACTTGTGCAAACTTGCACGCATATCAATGTTGATCCGGAATATACCTTGTACTTAATCCAGAAAGGATGCTTAACTCTGGGAATATGGTATAATCCTTTGATTGCAAATTTATTTCAAAATATGCCTCAAGGTATGACTCGTGAAGGTTGCAAATGCTATCTTGTTAGATGTACTCAATTAACTGTCTGCAGTACACTCTAATCCCTATAGATCAAAAGTCGTTGTTTTTTATGCTTTCCTGTAATTAAATATCCGAATTAAAATGCAGTAAACGTTTCCAGAATATTGAAGTGACATAAGTGAAGGGACCTTGAGTACATGTACATGTATATTAGAACTTCTTAATTTTTTTCAGAAAACGCTTGCTGCATATTCGATCCGATATCAGTATCATTATTTAATCGAAGATATCGAGTTGATCTGTGTTCAAAAGTTTTATTTTTCATACTTTTTTGCTTTAATTGTATTAAAAGGAGAAGAATTCTGATTGAGGTTCTGGGACAATTAAGAATGATAATTAGATTTGCATGCAAATGCAAACGATTAGTGATTTTTTTTAGACTTTGTTTATGAAATTTCAGTTGGATTCATTAGAAAATGTTAATAAAATACCCGTTTCGTAGACTAGTATATCAATAATACAGGGTTCCCCCAGACCTAGAAAATTCCGGGAACTTGAAAATGTCTAGAAATGACAGGAAAAATCACTTATTTTGAAAAAGTCAGGGAAATTCAACATTAACGTTGTCACATTCCAAAATAAATGGCTTTATGAACTTAGCTCAGGGTCCATTTGAAAATTTTTCTGAAATTTTCCCAATACAAATTTGCATAATTTTCAACAGTTTCCAATTACAAATGTGTAACTTTTTCAACTGTTTTCGAGTATAGATGGTTTTCGAGCAAGGTGGCTTAAAGGTTAGCATCCTCGTCTTGCATTCGGTAGACTCAGGTTCGATTCCCGGGTCGGCTATCT
>JAQGBX010002592.1:0-19882 GCA_034698745.1 Megaphyllum sjaelandicum | reverse complement strand
TTTATTTGTTTCAGTAAACATTTCATTGCAAAAATGTAATTATTTATTAAGTTATTCGACATTTTTAGGGTGTTGAAATGCTTTTTTTCCTCACTGTACATTATTACACATGTAGCCTGAAGGTAAATTTATAAAATATTTTAATAGTTTTGGACATGGAATAAAGTTTGTGTGTATACACAGACTGTTCTAGTATATACAGACAAGTACAAAATACCATAAGGAACATGTGTGCAATTTTCATCTTTTCTGGCGCCATGTCCGAAATTATAAATTTCGTATTTTCGGAATATTTCGGATGTCGGAATTTCAGTTAAGGGAAATCAAGCATTGCCAGAAAAACAAATCATCCATTAACTTGTCTTCAAATTAACTCTTAGTAACTAATAGAGGCTAAAAACACTTTGAAACTATTGAAAAACTTAGTGAACCGCTCGGAACATGCAGCTAAATTACTGTATTGTATATACTAGTATATCAAACGTAGCCATAGCGTCCCCTGCAGACAAATTTGCATGGAAACCTTCACATTTTTTGTAAGCTTGACATGCATTCACATTGTCTGAAGACTATACCAGAATAACATGTGCTATAAAAACAGATTCTTCAAAATCTTTGTATGCCAATATATAAATCTAGCATGAAATCCGGCTCTCTGAAGCGTTTATTACTTCGTATGTCACCTATATCCGGGTATTAACAAAATTACCGCAATTTCCAATAGAGCGCATGCATATATACTTCTAGGTCAAGGATAAAAAAGTGAAAAACCAAGGAATTCGGTCACATCGCTTCTTTGCAACGTAAATTTGAACCGAAATGAAGAAGCAAAGCTCAAAATTCACAAATGTCTGGAAAATATTTGAAATTGAACAGGATTGAAATGTTCTTGAAAGGTTCCTTCAGAAACCATAAAAAGTTGTCCTACTTCTATAAATTGTTTTAAGAAATGCAACGCCCTCAGGACTCCCCCTTAAGAAATGGAACTTGCACATGTACATGTACATGAACATGCAATAATTTTTATTGTCCATACCACGTACTTGATGATACCAAATACCGTATTTATGAAAAATGCGTATCATTCTGTACGACCCTTGACAATTTTAATTATTATAACTATAACGTTTAATTATTTCTTAAAGTTAATGCGATCTAAAAAAATGTTTGAAAATTCCTGTTCAGAACTTCAGATCGAAGGTGGTATACACATGTATAATTTACCTTTCATAGGTTATGATAACTTTAAATATAAAACAATTTGTAATTTGGTATTAATTACAACAAATTGTGAAGTATTTTATTCTAATCTATCCATGGATCAGTTATATGGTCAGTTGAAGAATGACAGGAGTCAAGTTCAAGTAATTGCTATATAATATCGTTTCTAAGAAGCAATCAGCATGTGTTTCTTATTTCTACAAACAGTTCAAAACCAATTCCAGTACAGTATACAAAATCTGATTTCCCACTCAATAAAAATCCAAAATATTTTCGAAATTTTCAAGCAATGAAGTTAATATGTTTGAGATTATTAAAAATAACCTAGAATGAAGTACATATGCAACAGGCATTTATACAGTATGTCATTTATAATTACTCTTTTTACTATTAACGCAATTAAAATTTCTTCAGGTTAATAAAACTAATCATTAAAAATTCACCTTACCTTACAAAATGACGTCCAATTTAGCGATGATTATCGATGTACGAAGCACTGATTTTGGTCCAGAACACTTGTCAATTCGTTTGCAACTTGCAGGTCAACTGCTAAACCAAGGAACTCCCTTCAAATGCGTAATTCGGTTCACCTTCGCAATAAAAAAACTACTAAAGGTAAACACGAATCGAATTGTTTTCGAGAGGACAATACCTGCAACCGAAATGCGTCAAGTTCAAGGTTTTCGAAATAAAGGCATGAAGTTTAATGCTCTGCCAGTGCCATCATGTGGCCATTGTTAGAACATGACTAACATCATTCAGCGAGCTTACAAATTGTAGAGGACAAAAGCGAACCATACACGTTCAGTAATACTGTCAATACCTTTTGAGAGTTACAGTAAGAATGATCGTGTTGGGTGACAAAAATGTGGATTAATGACCATGCAGTAATGCTGAAAAGATGGATTTTGGCATTGTTATTGGGGCGGGTTTGGTCATTGTGGGCGTGGTTAAGCATGCATGACGTCAATAATACTGTCGATATTGATTGCGCCGTTTGCGCGCATCATTAATCCCCTCAATAGTATTCACCATGCATGTTTTCCAGCTATACAGATAACATTCTTATTTAAATTTCTTGCGCCACGCATTCCAGACTCGTATTGAATATTTGCGCCACGACCTGAACGCGCATGCGCAGAATGATTGCGAAAAGTTATTACTGTAAGCAGATGCTCGTTTCTAAGCAAAAAGCCAAAAAATGATCGTGTAAAAGTGAATAATCAACATTTTTGGAGGTATTGACAGCATACGGGATGTAAGTGTTATCGAACGTTCATTAATTAATACTGTCATTACATTCTTAGAGTGACTTTAATGATCGTGTAGGGTGATAAAATGTGGAATGATGGCCTGTAATGACGAGAATCCGGAGTTTGGCATCATTACTGGGGCATAGTTTTGGTAATTAGGGGCGTGGTTGTGCAAATACCGCCATTAATAATGACTAAATTATATATACAGATTGTGCGCATCATTAATCGATCCTGTCGACTGCAGAACTCATGTAGTTTAGGCCATTATAAACTTAATTTTCAGCAGAATTTACCATTATGGGGAAAAACTAGTTGTCTTCATACAGATATTAGATAAAAATAACAGAATATCCAGAAATCAGATGATTCTACCATTAATTATAAGAGAGAGAGCACATACATTTTTTGCAATGAAATTTTCGCTTTTATTAATTTAAAATTAACTAATTTATTTTCAAAAATTTCTGGTTGTTGTTACCTAACCCATGTAATGTAAGTGTTATTATAAATGCACTTTGAAAGATCCACACCATTTACTTTTTTCCCGAAAATAGCAATTTTCATACAGTTTACATAATGTGTGCCTACTGTCCATGTAACATGACTATTGATGAGTTATAATTTTTTGTAAAACAAATGTTTTCAGACAATAATGAATAATGGTAAAACAAATGTTTTAGACGCCTGCAAACATTATTGTACATGCCTGGTTATGTAAAATATCATGATTTTATCAATAATCATTAGTCTAGCTGCATTATAAATTTGATTTTCTTCAGTTTTAATATTAAGTGCATATCTTGAAACTGACTGATTTTCATGGAACTCCTTTTAGTGCAAAATTGTTATGCGGGGTCCAAAATCCGCCAAGTGCACGGATTAATACCATTTCGAAAACAAAAACCCATTTTGAGTAATACCGGCATACAGTAGTAAAGGAAAAGTTTATTTAATGCACAAATTGCTCCATCTTTTTAACACCTTTTTTTTAAAAAAAAATAAAACACAGTATTTTCCTATCAACAGAATGTTTGTGACGAATCTCATGTTTTAATTACTGAATTTTTCTATGTATAACTTCCTTATACACGCAACTTGGTTTCCAACTTTATGAACTTAAAATAATTTGTTGATTGGACCAATGTTTTCAGAAACAATTATTTTGAACACGAGTTACAGACTAACATGTTTACCTTAACATTGTGTCATTGCACGATGATTGATTATACATAATTTGATATCCACGAAACAAAATTTCGCACACGAACAAACCCACCGTAAAAGCCAGCCGCAGCACAGTCATCTTTGTTCCCCCAGCTGACAATTCCTTCCAGAACATAACGGTTATCTGTGTCTTCGTAAAATGACATGGCCCCACCAGAATCACCTTGGCATGTGTTTTTTCCACCTGAAATCATACAAAATGTTAAAACTACTCATTGTGGCAAAAACATTGTTCAACAACACGTGCACAATTATCAGTGTGCTGATAAGGGTTCCCAAACGTGCCATAGAAAATTCCGGAAAAATGAATCTGAGGGAAAGTGTACTGCAGATGCTGTCTGTCTATAACTACATGTATCATTTGACATTTTGAACTTTTTCACCTAGAGATGGAAATGTCCTTGTCCATTGCAACATTTTTAAGGATTTCTTTCGTTGGTCAATTTTGGCAAAACTTTCCTTGTTATTCTTGCTCAATTTTTCAAAATGTTTCGTTTTTCATTGATTTCTTTTACAAATTTTGAAGTAGACGGTTATTTCGTATCGTTTTGCAAGATTTCATAATTTACTACTTTTGGATAATTGGATATCCAAAAAAAAAACATACAGTTAACATACAGTGTGAGTCAGGTATGGCTGCTTTTCTGTAATTAAAGTGCCATTCGCACCTGCTGTTTGTGAACTGTGGCATTATCTCAGTTTTACAACACTAATGTTACTAGTGAAATGTGACAAACACCAGAATGATATCCAAGAGCATGAACCTGAGTATTTTTATACGTAAAATAACCCCATTTAGGGTTCCCCCAGCAATAGTATATTAAACTTCCCTGACTTGTCAAGGTTTTTAAGCAAATTTCCCTGAACAATGACAATGTCAAATTGACATATTCCAATGTTACAAATAATTTGTATTCGGAAAATGTTGAAAAGTTGTAGTCTGAAAAGGTTAGGAATTTTACAAATTTTACTTCGAAAACTGTTGACAATTTATCAAATTTATATGTAAGGAGTCAGTTAAAAATATGGTAAATATGTCCTCGGAAAATGCTGCAAATGTGTTCCCAGGCAAATGTTTGAAATTTTGAAAATATGTATTCGAAAAACACGGAAACTATTGCAAGTTTGTCTTCGGAAAATGTGAAAAATTTTAGAATTACTTGTCCTCTGAAACTGCGGAAAATGTTTAAAATTTGTCTTTTGAAATTATTGAAAACTTGCAGTGGGAACATTTTCAAAAATGTGTTAACCTGAGCTAACCAAGTACCAGAGTTGGGAAAAAATTACACCAGTTAAAAATAAATCTCAGCCAATTTTTGCCC
Organism: Megaphyllum sjaelandicum; assembly: GCA_034698745.1. Classification (NCBI taxonomy): domain Eukaryota; kingdom Metazoa; phylum Arthropoda; class Diplopoda; order Julida; family Julidae; genus Megaphyllum; species Megaphyllum sjaelandicum. The sequence continues at coordinate 14,859 of JAQGBX010002592.1, read as the reverse complement.
AACGGAAAAACGGGTTCAATGGGTTTGACCGTTGAACCCGTTTAGCAAAAATTAGTTGAAATTTAGTTTCAACTAATTTTTTCTTAACTTGGCCAAGTGGCTGGCTGCCATTGTGGCAACATTAGCACGTTGAATTTCCCTGACTTTTACAGACATTTTCAAGTTCCCTGATTTCTCCAGGGTTTTCAGGTCAGGGGTAACCCTAAAATCTGATAATTGGAAAACTAATCGCACGACAAAGAATTTTTTTCATTTAGAGGAAATTAAAATTTACAAATAAGTTACAATCAAAGCCATGCAAAAAAAGTTAAGTCCTCTCAGGAAACACAAAGATGCTATGAAAAATGCATAAACAGACTGGGTGGGAAAGCCCTATTGTGTACTTAAGCCTACCACAAGCGATTTCACTGCCATCTGGTGATGGGATGGGTGCTGCAAAGTGAAGAGAATAGAAGAAAGCGTGTGAAGGGTGATGAAAAAAGCATCAAATGCGCATATGGAATAAAGAAACATTTGAATCAGCTTTCCATTTTCTCTCCATTTTTTTCTTTTTATTCATGAAAGCATGGAGATCGACTGACTAATTTTATGCGAAAATTTACAGTATTGTTGGTGTATTTATTAGATTTAATGAACTCATTGCAAATAGACTACAATGTATTTATAATGACGTTGCTAATTCCCAGTCGAACAACATTAATCATAAATTGCTGGACATAAAAACATAAAAAACGCTTCGGCTAAGAAGCAGTGTCCAGCAATTTATGATTTATTCCTAGCACCTCAGGAATGGCAAATATTGACCAAAACAAATATCGACCCTAAATTATACCTGCAATGATCGAAGTTTAAAAAGCAGACCTTGATATACATGTATATTTTTACATATGAACATTTTACGTGCATTTCATCGATTTGTTATTCAGTTAAACAAAACTTCAAAAACTTGTTACATTACTTCATTAATTTTTTAAACTATAAGGTTGGTTTGTTGAGTTGAAAAAGGTGATATGCACATTGCGTACTTTATGTTACTTTATATCACGTTCTATTGTACTAGACTCAAGTGCATACATTATTAACTCCAAACAAAGATTATGTTTTAAATGTAGGCTAAAGCTTTTTGAAACATTAGACAAAGACATGATACGACGTTTCTATGTTGGAGAGAAATTGTCAGATATGAATGTTATTATTATCAAGGTTACTTCTCAATTTCTAGCATCGCATGTAAACAGTTTATCAATATTTAATCAGGTATGAAAACAAACAAAAATATTGTCTTACCTTGAGCGCCGAGCATAGTTGCTTTTACAGTGGAGAGGATCTTCAACTGTGTTCCAATAGTAGGAATGCGTTCGCAAACTTGCAGTAAATTCTGCAAATAATATAAATATGATCAAGTGGCCAACTGGCAAGGTTGATTTGCTGTATAATAACGTGTTATAAAGTCTATGTATCATCTACCTTGGAATCATCCGGTTTATAAATTTTTAAATTCCCACGTATTTGGAACAATTCAAACTTGCATGCTCAATGCTTTTTTTTTCGAATCTTAAGAATGTGACATTTTGAATATTTAAAGCTTCAAAAGATTGTTTAAACAAACTTTTGAAGCTTAACTTTTCTTAGTAGTCATTATTATTAATATTATAATAATTTCAATTTCTAATCACAAAAGTATCAAAAAATAAAAATTGAAAAGCAATTTTCTCATATTGATAAAATTCAGAAAGGTAGATCTTCATCAAAAGTGTATGAATCTATTGGCTCATTGATTTTATTCAAAGTATGATTATGTTTTCTCGAAAGCTGCTAAGTTTAGAAAAATCTATCCCACCACCTTTAAAGGACTCACATTTTGAAGTAAGGAAATCCCTTGAAAATAACAAATAGTACCTGATCAAAATTTGCTACATACCGTTCTCATCCTCTTGTCAGTGCACTGACGAGCAAGTTCCTTTGCCAAGCGAGTGACCTCTTCAGATGCAGCTGCGATTGCCTTGGCGCAGGCAATAAGTTCCTTTTTGGATCCTCCATCCCCTCTGACCAACTGGCTAAGTTTGGCCATCAACAATGCCATTTTCTTAGCCGCAGCAATAATTTCGTTGTCCTTGCTGGACCACTGGCGAACCTCTTGATGTAGCCCATGGGCTGCCATCTATGGAAAGAATGACATCATTTTAAGTGACACTCTTGTTTATAATTACTTTGATCTATCCGACATTTTGCAAATTATAAATGCAAAATGTATGTCCTGTTGAAGATTGGATCTCAACAGTGAACTTGAATTTGTGCAACACCCAGATGGATGCCCACTTCGAAAAGAAATGCATTTGAAAATGCTTGTACAAGTATGTATCGATTGGAACAATGTAAGGAATTTCCAAATACATATTGAAAATGCAGTTTAATGTTTAATCGTATTTTCAAATGCATTACAGTGTTTCAATCTTTTACAAATTCACTTCTTTGTGATGTGGTTGGTTTAACCATATTTAAAGAGCATAACATGTGCACTAAATTCTGCTATACTCAACAAAACGGCAACAGAAAACTATTGTTTACTGATACTACTATAATATACTACAGTCGACTCGTGTTTTTATGCACCTCCCATTTACGAAACATGTTCACGAACTATTGCGGTTTTCCAGAAAAGTATCCCTTAGATTTAATGTTAATTTTAGCTCCGTGTTGCAAACTAAAATTGCCCTTTAATTGTCAGCCCCAGGTGCATTTTTTGTATTTAATTATACTTGTACAAGTGGAAATCGCGCATTTTCTCATTCAGTGTATTCTTTTCTTTTTTTATTTTGTGGATAGAGAAATTTCCACAAATTGGTTGGATTTCAGACCTTCCAAGTTGGTAAGATGCGGGAAAAAAAATTGTGTCTATATATACAACCGAAGTTGACAACTTCCTATCAAAATTATTTTCACGGTGTACATAAGTAAAAAGAAAATGGGCGTGTTTTTGTGATATTTTTTGTAATCTCAAAAAATACTGTATGCATAAAGGAGAGCAAAGATAAATACTTGATTAAGACTAAGAAAATAAACGCATCTACAAAAAACAGCATAAGTGAAAAAAAAGAATAAGTGAATAAAGTATTCCTTGCCAGGTCGATTTTCACTTATCAGGTTGTGACTACGTATTTGCCCGCAAAAAAATTCAATATAATCAAAACTGGAAATAAAAGGTGAAAATGATGCTTCTCATAAACAGTAACCACTTTGAAACGTGAAATGAATATTTCTTGAAAAATATTGCACAAAATTTCATTTCAAAATTTCGTGTTAAAACTGCGAGGTAGACAGCCAAAAATATTACATTAAAGTTATACTTCTACGGTATGCTAGAACAATTAAGACAACAATATTTCTTGAAATTAATGTTTCATTTAACAACAATTTGTTTTTAAATTAATACTCAATGATATCACTTTAAGAGTTATTATTTCGTGTACGGTATATATAACGTATCTGAAATTTTGCAAATTCGTAAAACACTACTTTTTCAACATGCTTTTTCTTTATATAATTCAAATTTGTATGAGTTTTATTGTAAAAAAAAATGTTATACGATATACTGAATATAGTATGTCATCTGAAACTTCCAACAATGAATGTTAAGATTACTTTCTTCCAACAAGAAAAGTAAAACCTTTTTGAAATAATCTAGAATGTTAATTTTTAACTGCATTTATCGAAATCCTTCAATTCAAAGGAAATGTAATATCGATTACTTTATTCGTGACTTATCCACAAATAATATTTAAAACATTTTGGTTTGAAAATAAGAGCAGACGAAAACCACAACTACTCTGTGCCATAATCTTAAGTTGAGATAAAAAAATAACTTCAACAATAATCGATACTGTACTTGTGAAAGTTTAAAGAACACTTTCAACGATTCCCTGCTAGAATAATTGAAATATTAAGTAAAACGAAATGGCGATCTTACCATGATAGGTTGATTGGCCTGGGGTATAGGGAAGTGCATTTCATCCTCATCGTCAGTTTCCGGTGGTGGAGGGCGTGGCGGTGGGTGTTCCCCGCCAGGAAGAGGAGGCCTCGGGGGTGCATGGTCTTGAAAACAAAACAGTCAAGTCAATATTATATATCACTCACACAGAGCACTTCAAGAGCATAAAACTAAAAAAATATTGTAAACCATTTGCACCAAGATACATCGCGATTGTAAATCCCAAAAATCATCTAATTTTTGAGAATGAAAAATTTTGAAAGCTTTTTTTGATTGGAAATTGGGTGAATTTCTAAATTTTGCATGTAAAATGTGAATTTTCCCAAAATCTTCCAATAACAAATTATTTTAACCAAAATCATTTAATAAAAAACGTCGCTTCAAAACCGCCCCAAAACTCAAATGTTCCAAACATAATCCTCCCAAAAAACTGTCTTTGGAAGAAACCTTGCCGTTTTCTGAATCAAGATGGCAATCCAGGATGATTTTAAATTCACAAACAGCTTCACTAATCTAATTGACTATAAATCTTATTGAAAATTTAAGATTGGGGTTTTCTGAAACCAATTTAATATTCAGTAGGTTTTTTTGACTAAAAATTACTTGGATCAGGATGCATCGCATTGTCAAGAGTCCTTGACCTTGTGATTGTGACAAATTGTGACATAGGGGGTGGGGGGAGTTCTGAAAAACTTAAAAAATCGCGTGACATCATTTCTGGATGGCCCCACGATTTTGCCAAATCGAAATAGGAAAATACTCAATATTTTGCAATAATTATCATTATTAAAATGATAATTTTGAAATTTGTCTTTGAAAATCTGTTCTCGAAACAATTGAAAATTTTGGAAATTATGATTGGAAAAGGTTGGAAATCTTAAAATTTGTCTTACACGTTTGTCTTTGGAAACTGTTGACAATTTTGATAATTTTTACAGGGAAAATTTGTGACCAAATTGATGCATTGAATTGCCCTGACTTTTTCGAAATCGTTTCTGACTTTTCCCGATATTTTAAAGATCCCTGACTTTTCCAGGTCTTGGGGAACCCTGCATGAAGTCTTTGATCTTTAGATGTTAAAAAACTTTCAGTCAGTGGAGAAAATGAATGATCCGACCATGTGCAGAAAATTTTCTCAAAACTGTTCAGGAACAACAAAAAAACCAATCAAAATGGGGGAAAAGTTAATCATTCCGGATATAAATTTTTTTAAAAAAAAAAACTGTCCGAGCTGCAAGCTGAAAAATCCACGAAATGCGCAATAATGATGAGAAAACACGAAGTGAGAGGAAAGGAGAGGGGGATCTGAAGAACACGTGATAAAACAAAACAAACGTCAGTGTGGTTGACGGGATGCATAACATGCGGCAATTAGTGCATGCCTGTTTCTGCACATCAATTCCCTGTCGGGGAATTGCACACGATAACAAAGTGCATCAACTAAGATAACAGCAAGCCATTTTATGCACGAAAACCCTTCGATGTATTTGGAACGAAACCATGAATTCCCTGAATTCCTTAAAAGTTGCCATGACTTCAATGCACGAAGAACTCGTCATCCTTAACACTGTTTCACACAGTTTAACATCTTTTTCACATTAACATTTGTTCACATTATTTTCTAAAGTTCTCAATAATACCAAATGACTGACAACAAACTTAATCATAGAAACTGTTGTAAACATTTGACAATCCATAAAGATACCTAGTCTCCTTGTGCTCGTTTTTTAAGTTAGTAATTAACTAGTAAAGTAAATTACTTGTGGTAAATATTAATTGCGAGATTTTTAATGATTCCTCTACCAATTTTTTGTTATTTTTGATCTACGTTCCGACCTACATTGCCTTCTTCAGGAGCGGTTATATTTGTAATGAAGATTTTTTAGTTTTTTAGTATAAACTAAACCTAATTATGAAATATAATTAAATAAAATTACAATATACAGGGTGGGTCAATAAAAAGTAAGCCAACTTTATAAAAATCATAAAATCGCTCGAAGAATTTGTTAATGGAATTTGATGAAAATTTGTAAAAAACTTATTGTTGTTCTCTTTACTTTCGAATTGCCCACGTTCACGTTCTTGTATAATGGTCGACAAAGTGTATCACTTGGAAGAGATGATACCGGGTGGGGGCGGAAATAGGGACTTGGAAGAGATGATACCGGGGGGAGGGGGGCGGGTTTGAAATAGAGACTTGGAAGGGATGATACCGCGGGTAGGGAGGGCCTGAAATAGGGACTTGGAAGGGATAATACGGGACGAATGCGGGGTGGTCAGGAGGTATCATAGAGTAATTTTACTAAGCCACAGCAACGCGTGGATGGGCACAGCTAGTTGTTTAATACAAACAAACTTTTTTTAATTTATTTAGGGCAACAAAAACGAAAAGAATCTTTAAAAATCTCGCTATTATTTTCCTTCGTGAACCAACAATTTGAAGAAATGAACAGAAATTAATATTCACTGTACAACTTCAAGAGCAGTTATTTAATTATTGATGCCTAATACTTAATCATTTGGCACAAATATGGGCATAATGACAAAGAAATATGACATACAAACATCAGTGGAGTGAACTCAGTGGATAAAACACTAAGACTGTCAACGTATCTAATTAGTTTATAGCAAAATTTTGCCGAGCTTCCACTCACCCACAGCAATGACCTGTCCATGAACAATGAACACAGCAGCACCTCACTTACATGTTACAAAATTGCTTTGTCTTGATGTAAACAATTATATTCTGTAATTAACCCGTTTTAGGCCCCACTCTCTGATGAAACAATAACTCCATCTGTAGGTAAGATGCATATTTTGTCAAACATATCAGGCATTACATATTGTCGAGCCATTGGGGATGGAGAGATAATCCTGCCCAGAAATTATATTGTGATAAATGTTACTATGAAGTTTTAATAAACTAACTGGATTCTTCATCGTTGCCGGTGAGGTTATATTCAGTACTGAAATTGTATGAAATCTTTATAGGAAGACAATGACTTTGTCAGGTATCATAATGGCATTTAATGTAGAGCAAATGTGACATTAGCAATGATTGAAAATAAAGCAAAAACTTGGCACATGATTAAATGGTACATAAAGCATAAACGAACATAAACGAGTAACTTTTACGTGTTACATCAATGTCACAAGCGAGATTGAGAAATCAGCACCTAAAAGCAGATGTCAGAATCATGGAGAATAGAAGTGATGGAAAGAGAAGCACATTAGATGTTTAAAGCAATGGTTGATATAAGAAGCTGATCTAGAGGAAAGATGAGCAAGCAAGCAGATTAATAAAAAGCTCTAGAGTAAGAATGTAGAGATAGAGACAGTGAGATGATGATAACTGAGTAGAAGGTATATACAGGAGTCATGACATCATTTTCAATCATCATGCACATTGCTGTTCATCACAGGACATGTGCATGATTCATGCTATGTTATAGATAAAGAGAAAGAACAATTAATTATTTCATTTCAAATGAGATTAAGGTTGATCTGCAAAAAATCAACAGGGAGTTAATTGATGTGTAACTTGCATGATCTGAAAAAATGTCTGGACAAAATGGTCAAACTGTTCAAAAACAACCCAAAAACCTACCCAAAATCAAAAACACAATCCATAAAAAGTAACTAGATCTGATTTGTTTACTCTTTAGTCGCATGCCATCAAGGGTTATTATAACAGGGTTTCCCCCAGAAATTTCATATTCAACTTCCCTGACTTTTCCAGGTTTTTGAACAAATCTTCCTGACCAATGGCATCGTCAAAATTTAAGTACATCTACGATGTATGTCAACAGTATTCACGATTTTGAAAAATTAACATAGAAAAATATTGAATATTTTACAAAATTAGTACCAGAAAGTTTTGAAAATATTACAAATTCATATTCGGAAAATGTTGAGTTGTGCAAATTTGTACTCTTAAAAGGCCGACAATTTTGAAAATTTGCCCTCGGAAACTTTTACAAATATTGCAAAGTTCCCCTCAGAAACTGTTAAAAATTGTACAAATCTCTACTAAAAAAACGTCGAACATTTTGCAAGTATTTTCCGAATATGAATTTGTAATATTTTCAAAACTTTCTCGTACTGATTTTGTAAAATTTTCCAAATTCTCCTATGTCGATTTTGCAAAATCGTGGATAACATTGACGTGGATGTACTTAAATTTTGGCGGTACCATTTTGACGGTACTATTGTATTATGAAAGATTTTAAAATTTTGCAAATATGTGCTGGGAAAATGTTGGAAATATTGCAAATTTGAGCTCGAAAAACGTGGGAAATTTAATTTATGAAAAGTTTTGAAATTTTTGCAAATTTTTCCTTGAAAACTGCTGAACATTTAGCAAATTTTTGTTCGGAAACACTTGAAAAATCTTGCAAATTTGTATCACGAAAAGTTTAAAAAATTTTACTGGAAAAACGTACGTAGTTCAAATTTTGCACGTTTATCTTTGGTAAAACGTCGAAATTTTTGAAGTTTGAACTCGGAAAAGGTGGAAAATTTTGAAAATTTGTACTGGAAAAATTTTAAAAAGTTGTTAAATTGGCCCTGAGTTAACCACGTAAAAGCATTCATTTGGGATTGTGACAACATTAATACTACGAATTTACCCGACTTTCCCGGGCAAGGGGGGAGGAACCCTGTGTAAATAACCTTGACAACTGTTTACCTTTTTAATATTGAAAATGTTAAATGCATATGCATTATTTATTCGTATAAATATCGTATAAATTATTGATTAATTGTGCGTATGCTTAAAATAAACAGCTGATTTAATAACAAAGAATAAAACGTCAATGTCATTTTGATTGTTTTATCTAACGTCAACCATAATGGAGATCACAAAAGCTTGATATACCCTGGTAATAATATTCAGGAAAAAATTTTGTAAGACACAAAACAAGGCACGTTAACTAAGGTCAGTCATTTGCAGTTGTGTTTTCAGGGCTAAAAAGTCATTCCGGTTACCTCGATTGTGATGGTCGCGACTGTCCTGTTTGTCAAAAGTAGATGGAATGGCAGTGTTATCTTCCATTAACTCCTTATAAAGGAGATCCGTTGTGTCCTCTAAATGATGGAGACAATAGGAATGTTAATGATGATTTGAATGAATAAAAAAAAAGATTACCGTATGGGAATAATGAAGTAAGAAAAACTGCGAAGAGCATGGACAGGAGCAAGTGAAGCTGCCTTATGTTGAAGAAAACAAACTGTAAGCGAATATCTTTTGAGTTCCGATTGAGTTTAGGATTTCTGACATTAACATTCTATTTTACATTCATTGTCCTTTCAAAAAAATAAGTTAGTACCAAATCTAACTGACAGAGAAATTGACTTTGCCAATGTTATCCACGATTTTGCAAACTCGACATAGGAAAATATTCAGCATTTTGCAAAATTTAGTAATGATAATGTTGAAAATTATAGAAATTTAACATGAGAAAAGTTGAAAGTTTTATAAATTTGCACTCGGAAAAGTGAAAATTTGCCTTGGAAACAGTAGAAAATTTTGTAAATTTCAACTTGGGGAAGGTTGGAAATCTTGAAAAATTATATTACGATAAGTTTGAAAATTGTGACAATTTTTTTTTGTGGAAAACAGGGGAAACTGCAATATTTTGTAAATTTTTACTCGGAACACGTGGAAATTTTGCAACACAGTACTTGGAAAACGTGGAAAACTTGACAAATTCATAATTTCATGTGGGAAATTTTGCAACACTGTACTCGGAAAACGTGGAAAATTTTGCAAATATATAATCAAAAAACGTGGACAATTTCGCAAATCTGAACTCGGAAAACATGGAAAATTCTGTAAAGCTGCACTCGGGAAGCATGGAAAATTTTGCAACACTGTACTCGGAAAACGTGAAAATATTTGCCAAGAAATTTGTCATCAACTCAATCTGTGTGTGTTCATCAATTAGGCAAAATCAACTAATACTCGGGAAATGGCTGAAATAATGCAGGTGTTTGTTGAGGACCCAGAGCTGGTGTCTTGCTTTCAAAAGACAGGCATACCTCTGGCCCATTTGGGAAGAGGAGACATGGTCCTGTTGATACCCTGTTGTGATTGCTGGTGCTGGAAAGGCAGGGGACTTTGACTAGGAGAATTTGATGGAGAAGGTTGCTGCTTAACAGAAAGCCCAACTAAACAATCGTTGGTTAACAAACATGGGAGTCAGGAATAGAAAAGCAGTCAACAATGTTATGTATTGTGTCCAACTTTCATACTACTATAGAAATGCGGAAACCTAGCCCAGACACAAAGCAGGTAAGCTCTTAATTGTAAAATGAGAGCTGAAACATGGTACAAATGTTTGAGGAATATTTTGAAATGGTATAGCAGTACATTTTAACCTCTAAGGATAAATTCTTAACATTTCTGCCACTTTTACTAGTCAAATAAAATAGATTGGCACCAGTAATTTAACTTTTCCTAAATAAAAAAAACTAGAAATCGATGCTCGGTTATCCTGACTTCAAGTTCCCTGACTTTTTCAGGTCTGAGGAACCTTGGTTTTCATCTTGCATTTATTTCATAAAAGGTTATACGAAATGCATATGCTTTTATGATACCCGCCTAGGAAGACATTAAGCACATACTGTACTGCCGACACCATTTTTAAAACCTTTTCAGGGGGGAAACTAACGTAATTTTCATTAAAGGTTTGAACCTAATTTCTCAGACAAGTGGGAATTGTTACTATGATAATGAAGTCGTCTGTAAAATCCTAGATTCAAATTACATTCCGTTTGTTGCAAAACATCAGCTTTGGAAGTTTCATTCCATCTGGATTTTATTTTATCGTAACAAAGCTTTTCTCAAAAATATGACATGAGAATAACATCTTATGGGTCAGGTTCGATCACTTGCAGGATGCGCATGTAAAATTGTCCATGTAAAATTTACATGTCATTTGCTACTAGGAAGGCCTGATTCTTTGATTGTCAATGACACTCCGATAATGTTTCAAGACATAACAGGTAAGGCTAATTGCTTGAAATCACAAGTTAAGATATTCCTGCATGTATCTGGGAAAGAATGGTTCACTATCATTGTCCGAGATACCTTTCTCTGAGAAAAAATGGTATTGCTTTTCTGGGGATGAAGCTGTTTCATGTTCTGGAGGATTTGGTTTATCTGCCGATAATTCTGTAATGCAAAACCTGGACATTACAACCAGAGACAAGATCAAAAATGCCATGCAGAAACATTTCATCCAAAATCAAGTGCAACAGGACACATGATTAACCTTCCAGCACTACATAATATCCCTATACCTTCATATAATTTGAGTTCCAGCGAAGAAGGGCGTTTCTGATGGTCTGTGAATATCATAATAATTCAAGTAAATGGTAAAAACAAAATATGGAAGATTGCAAAGTAATAAAATTGAATTGGTAAGCCAGTTCTGTTATGACCAACAACAGGTCCCATTTTGTTGTCAAAAGTACTTCACACAATGTCAGACATACTAGGCCATGAAGGTCAAATCATGAGTGGTTTCTTATTCCACATACACTGTACATGTACATGGTTTAATTATTTGTCAATTAAAGATAAGTTCAAGTTTTGAGCATGCACGTGTATATCAGATTATAAAACATTTCGAAGTACATGGCTGTTTGGTTTCTGGGGTTTTTTATAATTTTTTGGACCTGGTCGAAGGTAAAATTGTTTTTCAGCTGGCCAAGGGTCGAAAAAGAGACAGAGATGGAAGAAGGGGGATGTGAAAAAAAATAAGGGAGGAAATGAACAGTTGGAGTCTTGGTGGGATTGAAAAACTGAAGTTAAAATGGAAACGTGGAAGGAGGATGAAAACTGAAGATCAATAGGAGGAATAAAAGAGAGGAATGTGCCAATGATGAAAGGAAACAATATGGAAGCAAAATAGAAGAATATAATGGAGGAATGTAGAAGCATTACGATTTTAGCGATACTTGAAAATAACAGTTAATTAGAGTATTGGAAATTCTGTAAAATGAGATGAATGGAGAATTGGACAGCATAAAATACAAAACAACAATCTGGCTGAGTAATTCCCAAGTCTCGCAGTTATTTAATTAACTGTTTGAAGCAGTTAATTTGCCTGATAAAGTCACAGGAACAATTAAGATTCATTTATTATTTAACATTCATAAATCCATTTAAGGTGAGAGTATTTCTAAAAAATATGTTGACACTAACAAGTGCATATAGTATGGACAAGTGATATCATTTCCATTAAAATTTAGTGTGGAAACATGTACTGATGAACACTTGTAGGCTATAACCTTGCCTTCATTTTTTACACGTTCATCAACATTATTCAAGGTTCATCCAGAAATTTAATATTAAACTTCCCTGACTTTTATATTAAGAAAAAAAATGAAAACAACGACCAAAAAGCTCAGCTAATTTGCTGTTTGGTCGTTGTTTTCATTTTTCTTAATTTAATTTGCCGACCACTTGAAGAAGATGTCTTTCCCTGACTTTTTCAGGTTATTAAACAAATTTCCCTGGCCAGCGACAAAATTGACATATGCCGATGTTATCCACGATTTTGCAAAACGCGTTTTGCATCAATTTTTGAAAATTATACTAAAGTTAACTTGAACCATTTTCAAAATTAACGTAGGAAAATTCTGAACCATTTTGTGAACATTTTTTTAAAATTTTAAAAATTTGCCTTCTGAAAATGTTGAGAATTTTGAAAATTTGTCCTCGGAAACCGTCGAAAATTTTGAAAATTTGTAATGAAAAAATTTTAAGACTTTTACAAACGGGCTCTGAGCTAACCACATAGAAGCATACATTTTGTATTGTGACAACATAAATCGGTTAAATTTCCCTGACGTTTTCAAAATAAATCATTCCACCTTGACTTTTCCAAGTCTGGGAAACCCTGTTATTGAAAAATGTGATATCTTTGAAGAGTTAGAACACATAAACCATTAGGGGAAATCCTGGTGGAAATGGAACAAAAACGGTTAGCCAAATGTCGGGCGGAAACGTCTCCAGTTTTAATAACGTACCAATAATTCTCAATGCCTAAGTGATGCCGACTGGCTTTCAAAGTTTGCAATAGTACGGTAACGCTTATGCAAGGTCAACGTTGCAGACCTGAGCATGTGCACGTTACAAAGCCTTTGAAATGAGCCATAATGTTTGCACGTGTATTAACTTGACGAATACTGCAATGTTAGTGGTAGAACTTGCCATGGAAAGGTTAATTTCAAGGAATGACGAGCAAGTGTTTGTGACGGTGGAAACTAACACTTCACGCTTAATATGCTAATGCAACACGCCACAAAGCATAGTCTCTACCTGGGCTAACTCCTTGAAATGCAACCGCATCTGCGGCAGAACGAGGTCGAGCCGTATCTACACATAGGGGAGAGTAGTGACGAGGAGGCAAAAAAGGTAGGTAGTAAAAAGTAAGACAGGAAAAATGCATTACTACTGAGTAATCGATGATATTCAATTTGCAATATTTCATTGGGCAGGTGCTGGGGAGATTTTTGGAGAAATAATGGGAGATCACCAGCGGATTTTACTGCTTGGCAGATCAAAGTGAGCACGTTGTGAAGTTTGGTTTTGTCAAAAGTAGGCTTCACAATTTCATAATCACTTGTTGTGTGCAGTCCATGTTAGAACTTAAACCATGAAATGTTCCTCAACCGTTTTACCCCAGCAGATGGGATTGGTGAAAACGGCGAAAATATTTAAAAACCGTTAAAAATAGGAAAAAGTATTTCGCGGATCTATGGAAGTGGGAAGGATATTTTGCAGATCTTTAAACCAGAAATACAAGCCATTATTTATATAGTTATTGGCTTGAAAACGATTTTAAAATCGGTGCGGGTACATTCCCAGAAACTTCCACGTCACGAAAAAGTATAGACAATTCAAAGCCCTATAACTCCAGGGGGAATTATCATATGGTTTAAATAATCATCCATAATGTCGCCATAGCTAGAATACTTAGCATTGTCACTCTAACACCACTGCTAAGTATCCACCAAGACCCATCGTCTTCATTACACCAGATATTCCGCTCAAAAGTGTTCACGAGCCAAACCTTACGATTTGGTTTGGTGTGTGCCTGCCCGATTTTTTTTTAGTAGTGCTGTAGTTTTAAAATCTAATCGGATAAGATGACAATTCCATAGTTATTCAAAATAATAAGAAAATGAGCGGACCTACGAACTTCTTTGCGGTCAGCAGGGCATTTCTGCAAAAAGGTAGCCTACCGGTCTTCGGACCATTTTTAATTTTATACATGTAGCTTACCATTAAACCTTTAGGGAAATTTTCTTAATGTCATAAGATTCATAATTCTTAAAAAGGAATAATAATTCAAAAGTTACAATAGCCACTTTTGAACCTTGGTTTGAAATGATGTCAAAGTTCAATTTCATGAAAATGTCAAACTAATTGGAATGTAGACATCTGTAAATTTTTCAACCACATAGGCCTACATTATAATAATTGGTTTTCTTAAAGCTTGATACTGTATATGTGCCTGAAAATATTTTGTTCTCAAATTTGATCGAAACGCTTGAAAAAAAAACATGAATTGAATGTGTGCAAAACACGAGCATTGGTGTTTTTACATTTGAATTTGCATTTTTTCCTCGTTTATTTTTTTTAAAAAAAAACTCTGTAAAATGCAAGGTTAAACAACAATATCAGAGCTCAGCTAAATCACTTTTGGTAAAAGGAGAGGAAATAAATGTTAGCGATGCATGTCTTCGTTAAATCAAGACAAAAAATTGTTTCATTTGGAGGGGGATCGATGCCCTTAAGTAGCATTTGACTGAACTATGTTACTGACTATTACATTATTGTAAATTAAAAGAGGTTTATT
>JAQGBX010002591.1:0-19884 GCA_034698745.1 Megaphyllum sjaelandicum | reverse complement strand
TTTTGTGGTTTTTTACTACGTGTATTACAGTCTACATGTATAAGTGCAGTGTACATGTTCATTATTTTAACTTAATTTAGACTTTCTTTGTATAACCATCACCTGTGCACAGTGACCAATTACCATAGTATTTTTTGGTGGTTACTCTTAACAGGTTTTACTGTAGAGCTGTATTATCCTATTGCAAGGTCCTAAGGCTCTAAGCTACTTTGGGACCCTTGACTCCTAGTAAGGGTCCATTCAAAAAGGGCGACCTTAAAATTTTCCTAAAATTGTGCCAATTCCCAAAAATTTTTAAAGTTTAGCAAATTTGTAATCGAAAAACGTAAATAATCGTATTCTGGAAAGGTTGAACATTATTTGGTGAATTTCCCCTCTGCTAGAATCTATTATAAATTTTACAAATTTCTTCTAGGAAAATTTGCAAAATCACACGAATCTGTACTCGAAAACAATCGAAAATGTTGAAGATTTGTACTTGGGGGCCATCCAGAAATGATGTCATGCAATTTAATAAGTTTTTCAGACCCTGTACGCCCTATCCAGAAATTTCATTTTTAACATTTCTGACTTTTCAAGGATTACAAAAACTTACCTGAAAAATGACGACGTGAAAAATAGACATATTTTTCAAAATTTACAATTTGTGTTTAAATTTTTTTTAAAAAAATTAGAAAATGTTGTATTTGTAAAGTGTTTAAAATTTGTGCTCGAAAAAAGTTGGAAATTTTACAATTTTGTCCTCGGAAAATGTACATAGAAAATGTTGAAAATTTGTAAGCAAAAAACGTGGAAAATTGTGTAAATTTGTACTCGTAAAACGTGGAAAATTTTGCACATTTTTACCCGGGGAACGTGGAAAATTCATTCAAATTGGTACTTTAAAATCGTGGCAAATTTTGTCAATTAATACTCAGAAAACGTGAAAAATTTTGCTAATCTGTTCTCCAAAAATGTAGAAAAAAATTTCACATTTCTACTCAGAAAATTTTGGATAGCCATGACTGCGTTGAATTTCCCTGACTTTTTCAGGTTCTTTGACTTTTGTATGTTTTCCAGGTCTGGGTGAAACCTGAAAAAGCCTAACCGAAGTAGCACTCTAAAATGGGCATTTCAATTTAGAACGATGTTGATAGAAATTTAGAACAAAATACAACTCTATACAATTATATAATAATTCATCAAAAAATACATTTTTTTTTTTCACAAAATGTAGATTTGCATCTTCAAATTTGTTTAAATTTTAGGCAAAACTTGATTTCGATTACGAAATCTATGAAGCACCGAGCAAGACGGCTTAATGGCTATCGATCTCGTCTTGCATTCGGTAGACCCGGGTTCGATTCCCGTGTCGGCTATCCTTGATTGTGGTTTTCATGGTTTCCCACAGTACATTTAGGCGAATGCAGGGATAGTTGCTATGTTAAATCGGCCATGACCGTCCCTCCTATTTATCACATCGTCCTTGATGAAATTTCCAAATATCTCTATCGAAACCTCTTTGGTTATATTATTAAAAAAAAGTTATTTTGCTAAAAAATTAGCCGCTTCTGCGTGGTGTGGAGCTGAGGATTTAAACAGTAAAATTGTTACAAAAATTATGAATAAATTAAAAATAAAAAATTAACACATGCATGTAAACCCTTAGGGATCCTTTAAAATTTACGTGGACACATTTTTACCGCATTTAAACTCCCATCCCTCTTCCTAGGCAGCCTATAGTGTACAATTATGGCTTCCACCCTCCCCCCTTCCTTCATAGAATTAACATCTTCTAATTTCCATAAACGTGGATTTGTTTTACATTCTCTATGCTATATTTACAGTACATGTAAAATGGGGAAATTTAGTTCAAATTTGTACTCGGAAAATTGGATCGCAACAACTTGCCTACATTAAATTTTTCTGACTATTTCACAATGAGCCATTCTTCCTCGAGCTCTTCCTGACTTTACCAGACATTATCAAGTTCCTGACTTTTTCTAGGTTTTTTAGACCCGGAAATACCCTTATTTAGTAATGTTTTATCATGAAATGGTTGTTTGTAATGACGCAACCCTTTTAAATTTCAGGTTTTAATAAATTATATTGACGGATTTTACCCCGGGTTCTTGGTAAATATCGTACAGTAAAACCTGGAAAAGCGACCACCTTCGAATGGTGACCACCTGTTTATGTTAACTACTTTTTAGTGTATTGTTTTTTTCTAGTGTAATTTTCCTTTATAAAAATTCTACATATATATATATAGTGACCATGACCACCTGTCTATAGTGTGCAATGACCAGTGTCATGTCAGGTTTTCCCCAGAAATTTCATTTTTAAATTCCCTGCCGTTTCCAGGTTATAAAAAAAATTCTTCAACAAATGACAACGTGAAAAATGGACAATTTCTAAAATTGACACTGGAAAACATTTTTTTAAAAAAAAATTTACTAACGACAATTTGAAAAATTAACGTATATATTTAAAAAAATAAAAGTGCTTTTTTAGCTTAAAAATACGTTTTAAAAGTTTTTAAAAATATGCATAGAGTTGTGCATTCCAAGTTATTTCAAAATATTTGCAAAAAATATGTTAAAATGCATTTTTAATACCATATAAAAAATTTTTTTATTAAAATATATTTTGCCAAACATATAAAGAAATGTAAATTAAATGAAATTTAAAAAAAAACATATTATTGTAAATACATTGTAAATCTATTCTGGCTTAAAAATGTATTTTAAATATATCAAAATTTATTTTTATTTCGATGTGGGTTTATTAGTGGAAAAACTGTTTTTTGGTGTTACCTCCTTGGCAACTGCTCAACATGATATCCTTCATTTTGTTTTATGTATCTGGGTAATGTGCACACCATGTTAAAAAAACACATTCGGGCAAACAAACCTAGATTAACATTTTTTGAACAATCATTTTAATGCATGTTTTTTATTGTGATAAGTAATGCTTCAGTGTGTATACCAAGCATTACAGCATCATGATAGGAGTAACGATCATGGCCAATTTAATTAAGGAACTATCCCAGCATTCGCCTAAATGGGTTGTGGGAAACCATGAAAAACCACAATAGAGGATAGCCGGCACGGGAATCGAACCCGGGTCTACCGAATGCAAGACGAGAACGCCAACTTGCTCGGTGAAGAAATGATGTCCAAAAGTTAGTTTTGGCTGCGTTAATTATTACTGATAAATTTCCTTAAATTAGCCTTCTTGATGATTTTTGTAATTAAAATGAAGTTAGCCTGAAATTTAAATAAATTTAAAGACGCTAATCTACATTTTGTGAAAAACATGTTTCGAATAATTATTACATAATTGCAGCATGTATCTCTTATCATCATCATCATCTCTCGATCTGATATTTAGTTGTCCATTTACGAATGCTACTCCAGGCCTGAAAAAACAGAAAATGTCTGGGAAGAATGGTTTATTTTAATAAAGTCCTTAAAATTCAACGCAGTCATGGCGATCCAAAATTAATACTTACACAAGGTATTGCAAAAATGTTCCACAATTTCAGAGTAAAGATTTTCAAAAATTTTCCACGTTTTCCAAATATTAATTTGCATAATTTTCTACATTTTTTGGAGTAATAATTATCATAGTTTTCCTCGTCTTCCGTGTACACATTTTAAAAATTTTCCGAGAATTAATTTGCAAAATTTTTCACGTTCATTAAGTAGAAATTTTCAAAATTGTTCACGTATTGTGAGTATATATTTGCAAATATTTTGGCGTTTGCCGAGAACGAATTTGCCAAACTTTTCACATTTTCCGAGTAGATATTAAGTTTGCAAAATTTTCCACAAAGTAATGAAAAATGTTCTAAAATTTCGGAGTGCAAATTTGCAAAATTTTTCACGTTTTCCAAATATTAATTTGCATGATTTTCCACCCTTTTTGAAGTAATAATTTGCGAAGTTCTCAACGTTTTCCGAGTACAAATTTGCCAAACTTTTCACATTTTTAAAGTGTATATAAGTTTGCAAAATTTTCCATGTATTTCCTGTCCAAATTTTCAAAATTTTCCCCGTTTTCCGTGTACAAATTTTCAAAACTCTCTATTGTTTCCAAGTATAGATTTTTAACATTTTCCAAGTTACGTTAATTAAAAAATAATTGTCGTTAAATAATTGTAAAAAAAAATATTGTTCAGTGTTAATTTTGCAAAATATGTCAATTTATCACGTTGTCAATGGTCAGGAAAATTATTTTAAAACTTGGAAAAGCCAGGTAATTTTTTCTCTATAAGACTAGCCATAAACTTAGGGAAATTCAATTCGGACTCCTTTTGTCCGATTTTACTCGTAATACGCTTCCTATCACATGGCATTGTATGACATGTGCTGACCATAGGGTAATACAGTAAAACCTAGAAAGGTGGCCTCCTGTTTATTTTAACCACTTTTTTATAGTATTGTTTTTTCTAACGAACATTTCCTTCATAAAAATTCTACGTATATAGTGACCAGTGGTCACCTGTCTATCGTGTACATTGACCATTGTGTGTTTTTTTTCAATTTTGAAATTGCTACTGTACCTTAACAAGTGACCAGATAACGGATGAGTCACGTTACGTCTTGCTTTAATCCTCGGACATGATGATTCTGTACTTTTTTGGTTTTGTGGTATTTTACTATACGTGTATTACAGTCTACATATATAAGTGCAGTGTACTTGTTAATTATTTTAATTTAATTCAGGCATTCTTTGTATGGTGACCACCTGTGGACTGTGACCAACATGGCATTTTTTGGTGGTCACTTTTAACAGGTTTTACTGTAATTTGAATTAAAAATAAAATTTCTAGGATAACATTTTTCGAGGTCACGTTAGTTGTAATTGAGTCCTTTTCAGTTTTCTGTGGCGTTAGATGGCGCCACTTTTTGCCTATTTTCAAGGCTGGCATTTTTTGCCACTCGGTGGCGCATTGTCGTTTGTGCATTCTGAAAGTGTATTAGGTTTTCAGTGACGTTATCCATTAGCCAGTGTCATCATCAATTTTGTCCATTTTCAAGTGTTGCATTTTTCGTCAGTAGAGGCGCTGTGTCTCTGCGCATGCGCACTTTAAAACTTAAAATAACTCAATTTTCCGAAAACCCACCTGAAACTAAGAAAGTTTTACCTGACCATTCAAATTAAGCAAATTTCGAATTTTAGAAAAATAAGTTTTTTCTAATAATTTTTACACAAAATAAATAATTGTATTTTAAAAAGGACAATTGTTTATTTTGTGCAGTTTTTACGTTTTTCTGCCCATTTTTTTAGTTTAGCTGAATTAGTCTGCAAGACTTTTGATAAAATAGAAAGACAGTCATAGCCGATTAATTATAGGAACTATCCCAGCATTCGCCCAAAGGGATTGTGGGAAACCATGAAAAACCACAATCGAGGATAGACGACACGGGAATCGAACCCGGGTCTACCGAATGCAAGACGAGGATGCTGACCTCTAAGCCACCTTGCTCGGTATTTTCGAGTAGCAATGCCTGCAAAATGTTTCTATTAATTGCGATTTTTTTTAATTGATGAAATATTCTTAATAAAGCTCTAGTCATTGGAAAAATTCTTGAAGATTTACAGGGTTTCCCCAGACATTTCATTTTCAACTTCCCTGACTTTTCCAGGTTTCAAAAATAAAAATCCCTGACCAATTAATGACTACGTGAAAAAATTAATTTTCCAAAATTGACACTGGAAAATATTTTTTCTTTACATTTACTAACGACAATTTTGCAAATTATAACAAAGAATTTAACATTATTAACATTTCCAATTAAAATGGGAAAATTTTGTATTCGGAAAAAGTGGGAAATCTGTGCTCGGAAAAAGCGGGAAATTTTGGCAATTTTGTCCTCGGAAAATGTTGGAAAATTTGTAATCGGAAAACCTATAGAGAATTTTGACAATTTGTATTCGGAAAACGTGTATAATTTTGCAAATTTTTACTCGGGAAACTTGGAAAATTGTGTAAAACGTTTAAAATTTCGCAAATTTATACTGTAAAACATGGAAAATTGAGCAAATTTTACTCAGAAAACGTAGAAAATTGTGCAAATGTAACTTAGAAAACGCGGAAAATTGTGTAAATTGTGTAACTTGGGAAATTTTGTCAAATCTGTACTTTGAAAATGCGGAAAATTTTTCCAAATCTGTACTCCGAAATTGTGGATCCGAAGTATTAATTTTGGATCACCGTTACAGCGCTGAATTTCCCTGACTTTTCCAGGTTTTCCAGGTCAGGCCGGGGAACCTTGATTTAATCGGACATATTTTTTTGAAAATGTAATCGGAATTTCTTTTAAAATTTAATCGGACATATTTTTGAGAATCTAATCGGAATTTTTTTTTAAATTTAATCGGACATTTTTTAATGATTAAATCGAACATTTTTACGAAATTCATTCAGACAAATGTTTTAAGAATTAATCTGTTTTTAACGAAATTAATCGAAATTGTTTTTGAAGCATTATTTGAACATTTTCGTTAAATTTAATCGAACAAATTTTTGAAGAATTAATCGGACATTTTTTTTTAAAAAATTAATGAGACGTTTACTAAAAATTTAATCTTACATCGTAGAATATCGAATATCGAAAACATTTTAAGGGCGCATTTAAAAATATAGGAAAGACTGTCATGGGCGATCTAACATAGGAACTATCTCAGCATTTGCCTAAAGGGATTGTGGGAAACCATGAAAAACCACAATCGAGGATAGTCGACACGGGAAACGAACCCGGGTCTACCGAATGCGAGACGAGGATGCTAACCATTAAGCCATCTTGCTCGGTATTTTCGAGAAGCAATGCCTGCAAAATGAATTAATAACGTCTTCAATTTCAATAAGCATGTCTTATTTCTCAGACAGTTATCGAACATTTTTTGCAGATTTAATCGGACTTTTTTTACAGGGTAGAAGGTTTAATCGGAAATTTTCGTAAGATTTAATCAGATATTTTTTAAAAACATTTAACCAGACATATATTTTAAGATTTAATAGGACGTTTATTGTAAGAAGATTTAACCGGACATATTTTTGAAGATTTAAACGGACATTAATTTTTAGGACATTTTAATGGTAGCCCGCAAGTAATGGTTTTTGTGAAAATTTAAGGGAAATGTGTTACATTTAATCGGACATTTTTTAATCGGAATAATTAACTTAGATGTCCCTCTTATATTCGCCACTTTTCAGACAAAAAAAAAGCACCTCGTTTTACTTATTGCTTTTACAAATATCGCTAAAAACGAAATTTTTAATATTTTTCAGCTATTCAAAACAAAAAAACCTATCTAGTGTCATTTCTACTAGGACAATGGGCTGTGAGCTAACCTTGCAGAAGTATTAATTTTGGATCACTGTGACAGCGTAGAATTTCCATGACTTTTCCAGGTCTGGGGTAACCTTCATTTAATCGGACATATTTTTGAAAATGTAATCGGAATTTTTTTTTTAAATTTAATCGGACATACTGTATTTTAAAGATTAAATCGAACTTTTTTGTAAAATTTATTCAGGCAAATTTTTGAAGAATTAATCTTTTTTTAAAAAAATTAATCGGAAATGTTTTTGAAGGATTAATCGGACATTTTCGTTAGATTTATTCGGACAAATTTTTGAAGAATTAATCGGAAATTTTTATTTGAAAAATTAATGGGTCGTATATTAAAAATTTAATCCGACATTTTTTTATGATTTAATCGGACAAATTTTATAAAGCATCGATTTAATCGGACAATTTTCAAAAATTTAAGATTTAATATCGATTAAATTCATTTATTATTGATTTAATATCGCAGGAAAGACGTAGCTAGCCTAGTTCAACTTAAAAAAGCATATTTTGACATTTTTTTTCGTAATTGGAGTACTCAGACAGAAGCATCTACGAATTTCGCGTCATATGGCAGTCGTGACTTCGCGTCAGCCAAAAGTACCATTCGTAAAGCTCGAGTCTGAGTGCTCCGAATGCATCTTGCGAGACATTTGAAATATTCAAAAAATATGCATTTCAAAATTTGGAACGCGTTTCGAAATACATTTCTTCCGAAAATGTGTGGCAAATTAAGACAGAATTACGTAAGGGTACTCAGACAGAAGCTTTACGATTCGTACGTTATCAGTCGCTTATAGTCATGACTCATGAGCCACGTGATCAAAACTACCAAGTACTCAAAATCGCATATTAATACATGTAAATTAATTTAAGTTTTCCAAAATTTGCAAGTCCCAAAACCGATTAAGGGTACTCAAACTAACGTTTTACGATTCGCACTTTACCGTTGCCGAAGTAAAACGTTAGTTTGAGTACCCTTAATAGGTTTCGGGACTTGAAAATTTTGAAAAACATAAATTAAAAACATGCATTAGATCAGAAATTTTTCGTTTTTATACGATTTTGAGTACTTGGTAGTTTGGATCACGTGGCTCATGGCCGATTTAATGTAGGAACTATCTCAGCATTCGCCTAAAGGGATTGTGGGAAACCATGAAAAACCACAATCGAGGATAGCCGACACGGGAATCGAACCTAAGTCTACCAAACGCAAGACGAGGATGCTAACCTCTAAGCCACCTTGCTCGGTGCTTTTGAAACGTATTCCAACAAAAAGATTTCTCAAGGAACTATGCAGAGTTCCCCCCAGGGATTTTATTATTAACTTTCCCGACATTTCCAGTTCTCCAAATAAATTTCCCTGACCAATGACAATGTGAAAAATTGACATTTTCCAAAATTGAAACTGGCAAATATTTTTTTTAATTTACTAAGGACAATTTTACAAATTTACATTGAGTGAAAATTGTATAAAATAAGAACATTTTTTACTCGGAAAAAATGTACTCGGAAAACCTATAGAATTTTGAAAATTTGAACAGGAAAACCTAGAATGGTGACCACCTGTTTATGTCGACCACTATTTAGTGTATTGTTTTTTCTAGTGTCCATTTTCTCTCCGTATGGTGACCAGTGACCAACTGTCTATAGTGTACTGTGACCAGTGTGTGTTGTCATTTTGGCAAGTTTTACATTGCCAATGTACCATAGAAAGGGACCAGATAACAGATGAGTCCCGTTACATCTTGTTTTAACCCTTGGACATAATGATTCTTTACTTTTTTGGTTTTGTCTTTTTTTACTACGTGTATTACAGTCTTCGAATAAACATTGCATATTTATTTTGGTATTCACTCTAAACAGGTTTTGCGATACTTTTAAAAAAAACCTAAATAAAACAACGGTTAATGAAAATTTATTTTATAATTTAAAATTAAGGTAAATTAACAGAAGAAAACAAACAAAGAGACGCAAAGCGATAGAAAATTAAAGAGGCAAGAGTCACAAATATAGAAAAGAGTTTTACTACATCACGTGATGGTGGTGCGAACACAAATTTCCATGTTAATAAAATTCAAAAAAAAAAGTATAAACAAAAAATACAAAAACAAAAAACATGTCAATATGACGTAAAATTGACAGGGCTTTTTCTTTTCGACGTCATACTAATAGCAAAATTTCGATATAAAAAAAATAAAAAAAAAAAGGAAATACGCTACTAACCTCGTACGTCTACTAATCTCAATAGCCTTATATTTAACAAAATTAGTAAAATATGTTGTAAATAAGAAAATTAATAATGAGTTTTTAAACTTAATTACCCATAAAGAAATAATGAGAGGACTAGGTTATAACAATATTTTGGCTGATACCTGTTCTATTAAAAAATACATACCGAATTTATAAAGTTTAATGAACAATATTTTCATTTGAAATGTATGACCACTTAAATTATGATTGAAAGACATAGAAAAAAAATTCAAAAAAATAAAATTTGTGCGGGATTCAAACCCGTGTAAAATAATAAAAATGAGGTAAGATATCAACCTGGAAAAAATATAATTTTAATAAGACATTTTATGTGTCTGATATTGCTGTAGCAGCCTTTTCCGACACGAAATGTATCTTAATGAATAAATTAAGGTGTTAGTGACATCATAAATAAGGAATAATCCAACTTTGAAAAGGGTGCAGTTGAGCTTTTTTAAACCATGTTTATTCCCTTATTTAAAATTAAGAATTTAATGTAAGAATGTCTAGGAAGTAATTTCTAGACACAGTGGATAAGGCACTGTCCCCATAAATGATAGGTTGTGGGGTCGAATCTAGGTAAGTTCAAAGAAAAACTGAGACTATGTGCAGATTCGATGTTAAAAAGTCTACAGGCTATTAAGTTATTTGATATTTTTTTAATGCATTTTCAATGATTTGGGTAATGCATTTTTAAATGTTTTGAAATCAGAATAAATAAGATACTTTATGTGACTTATTTAGTTTCAGACATCAAAAAAAGACGTGTAAGGGTACTTGCACAACAAAACTTTTAAAGTAAGAATGCTACTTTTCGTACCACCAGCGCCAACCAGCGGGCAAACAGTTGGTAATTTAAATGCATTACCAATTGTGTGCCGCTGGTTGGCGCTGGTGGTGCGAAAAGTAGCATTCTTACTTTAAAAGTTTTGTTGTGCAAGTACCCTAATACGCCTTATTTTTGTCTACAACGAAAAAAACGGATAAAGTGTCTTAAATTAAGACATCCATTTTTTACAGTGTATCAGAAAAAAAACAAGATCCTTCGATTAGATTTGATTTGATTGGTTAAATTTACTCCTTTCCAATGGAGGGTTCAACCTGAGCCAATGGGAGTGTTTGCGCACTACGGCGGATTATTTATCAACAGATGCGATGAGTTCATCGCATTCCGGCGTAGATCCGACCACTGGAGGAGCCTCCTTTTAACCCTATCAAGGTGGTTTGGTTCTTCAGGTCGTATTGGTTTCTGCAAACCCAGTAGGGCTGACGTGGTAACGTTTGACCATGTGCTGGGAGGAGGGCCTAGCCCTGTACAACTTCTAAGAACATGCTCAAGGTCCTCCACAGGATCCTGACATAGAGGGCAGGACTCCAATCTTCCCAAGGGATATGTTTTGACAGTTTGATTTATAACCATTGGACTTACCCACGTCCTCAGCGCGGTGCCGAGTCATCAGGAACGAATCGAAAAGGGCGATTTGAAATGCCCGTCCCCTCTAAACGTGCCAGACAAAAGTTTCCTCAGAGAACGTTCCCCATACACACAAACAAAATAGACGCTTTTTGACTTTTATATACTGTATATATATATTGGTTAGTAAACAAAAACAGCATTAGTCCAAAATACGTCATTTCCATTGGACCATGCATGAGGTGTTATTGTTTAACATTGAATAGCCATTCCTTAAGTCGGCCATACAAGGAGAAAGTTATATCAGGAAATATCACATGTTAAAACGTTCTGTTTTTGAGAATGTGAATTAGAAGAAATTAAATGTTTTAATTTGTCAATTATAAAAACAAATGGAGTCTAATTACTTGCAGTTTGAAATTGTCCTTTTTAAAAGCCACAGTTATAGTAAAATGCTCAGAAATATGCGCTTGACTTTTCGGACACGCCTAAAAATACCAAGTTTCCAGATATAACTTTCCTCGTGTATGACTGCCTTCAAGATGGTCATTCACAAGAAAAATTATATTCTAGAAATAAATTGAAAAAAATTGCGAGAAACTTATTTCGCCGGAAACGATTGCCTGTTCCTGCACACACGGAGAAATACTTTCATATATACGGTATACGCAGCATTGTTTGAAAGGGAAACACCGGTAAACGAATTTGACAGCAGTGCATGCTTTCATTCCATCCTGTGACGTACATGTAAGTCTTTCCTGATTGGCTATCGTAAAAAAGGAAACTCGTTCATGACTGTAAAATCTATGACGTCAGTTTCTTTCCAAAAATAAGTTGTTCAGAATAGGATCACTCTCTATTCTGCAAATATATCTGGAAATTTGTTTTCGGAAGAAATTTCTACCTATCCCACGGGGAAATTAATATCAAGCAATAATATACCTGAAAATTGCCTCGTCTAGGGCCAGCTTTATATATTTAGGATATTGGGTTATCACTTGTTGATTGATATTCCCCCTTGTGTTTTTCCCTATTCATGGACGAAAATTTCCTTCTGTGGATAGCCAATCAGGAAATCGGTCATAGGATGGACTGCTATCAAGATACTTTATCCACATTTCCTTTTGAAACAGTGATATCAAATACTGCATAAACTTTAGGTATATTTTCTAAAATATACATCGCTCCGTGTGTCTAGCAACAGGAAATTGTTCACTATAACTTTCCTTCCGATCCAATTTCTCGCAATTTTTTTCCAGATTCCCAAGCAACTTTCCTCGTGCGTGACGGCCTTTGAACTTGGAACCGTCGTTAAATGACAAAGATAAGTAACTATGAAGACGTGAATTAGAGAAATCTTTTCATTTTCAAAACCGAAAAAGTCATTCTATTTTTCTACAACTCGAAATATGAATTAAACAGATTTGACAATAATATGGTTTTCAAACATTGTTATCTCCAAGCAAATGACCAAAAAGTTACATTTATTCCACAAGTCTTTTATGATGTAACAAAACAGCTCACATCTTGATACCATGGGACCAAAAAAGTGAACCAGAACTATTTTTTGATTTCTCAAAACTAATTAAATTACGGTTTTCACATATGTCTTTATACTAACCAAAATGACGAAAATGCTATCGATTTTCCTTCAACTTTAAACAATATTAAGCATACTAGTTTGTAATGCGAGTGTTTGTTGAAAACGAAAAAAGGACAGATCACTGGAGATTAAAACTCATTTGGATGTCGCGGCACCTTTGATGTTTCGATGACATTCCGTGTTAAAACATTTTTCATGAAGATCCCAGCTTTACTTCCCAATTTCATGCACCGTTCTCTTTAAAAATCGGAAAATTCAAGATGGCATCTTGAAAACATCATCAAGATTAAATAAAATGCAACATGAGGCTTAGCGCTAAAGACGCAACATCGTAAAGGACTCCAAAAGACTCAACGCATATAGAAATACTAGTGAGTCTAATAAAAAAACATAGATTACATCAAAGCATAACCGGATTATTCCGACATTCAAGTAATAGTGCACTGCAAAGCAATGACATAGCAAAAACTTAAAAGTATGAAAAAATTAATATCATCTCATCGAGAAACTAACAATATACACAATAGGTTTACTCGAATCGTATCAAGCATTTACTTCCTCATAATTTCCTATCTTGCAATGGAGATGAAAGAGCCGCGAGTCGTTTGGCTGCAAAAAATTGTAATGCGCGTAGTAAGTAGAAAGAAAAACTACGAAATTGTGTTACAACTGCATATGAAAAGTACTTTGCACACCAAAAGAAAAAAGATATACTCAAAATCCCGTCTTTACAGTTGTACTTCTCTTTGCCAAATGACTGCAGCGTTTGCAAAATTAAAGGACGTCATATACATGAGAATAGTTATATCTGGAAATAAGTTGCTAAAAATTGCAGGAATGTTATTTCAGCTGGAACAATTTCCCAGCTGTTGCTGCACCCCTTGAAGCGATACTTTCAGACTATATCCCTATACACTAAGAACAAAAGGTACTTCAGAATACCAAAAAAGGTGTTTTGCCTGTCACAAATACTCCACCTTTTTAGGTGTTATAGAAAACCTCTGAGATAGGGTTTTATGGAATACCTCATCCATAATACCATAAGAGGTGTTCCAGAATACCATGAAAGGTGTTTTTTTTTCTCTAAAAAATTTTCCGATTCCAGTTACGTCACCAAGGTTTCCTTGGTATGTACCTATAACGTACATGTAAATGGAAACATACATAGTAATCACGTGCCGTACATTTTTATTTTCCAAATTTATTCTTGAAACTTACCAGGATTCGATCCTGCAACCTTCAGAGAGCCTCACTTGTTGTGCCTTTTCCTGGGCTTTCCATAAAGGATATTTAAAAGCACCTTTCCAACGTTGTTTTTTTTTTTTTTTTTTTGTTCTAAACACCTTTTTAGAAGTTTAGAAATGCCATTAGGTGTTTATAAATACCAAAATATTTTTAAACACCTCAATATACCTTAAAAGAGACAAGTCCAAAATACCTTTGGGTGTTAAAAATCACCTAATTTCACCATTATTTCTTAGAGTGTAGTTCATGCAGTAAATTGACAGCATTATTTAAATGGGAAATGTGGGTAAATTATACTTGACAGCAGTACATCCAATGACGTATGTCTTTTCTGATTGGCTTATCCAACAGTAGGAAACTTTTGTGCATGAATGTAAAACCTATGACTCACTTTCTTTGCAATAATTGTATATCAAGCGAATTTTCAATTTATTTTTACTTCATTTTAAAGGTCTATTAGGAAGCGATATTTTTTACCTAACAACAGTCTGCGATGATGGAATCCCCTTATTGGAAACGCCAGGTAGATTTCAAAATTAATATCAGCTAGTATGAGAGCTAGCTAATAATAGAGAGATTTCCCATGGTTAGCGTAATAGATACGGTGACGTCATAATAAACGGTACCGTATCTATTACGGTAACCATGGGAAATCACTCTAATGTACATTTAAAGCTTACGTTTTCTGTTTTGAGAAAATTAATGCAGCGCAATTGCACTTCATATATAGGGAGTTATTGGATTTGGATATCGTTTTTCTTAAAACGTTAATGCTATCTCGTGACTAAATTCGCTTCTGCGCATAGGCAGACTGGCCTTGCAATAACGTATAGCTATTAACGTAATCCCGCTATTTCAGCCGTATAGCGGGACACGCTATTCAATACGTTATCGGTGTTTTCAAAATGGTGGCAGCCAGTCGTATTAAAACTACAAAAACCAGCCATTTCGTCTTCAGGGAAGTAAAAAAATTGGGAAATAATTCAACGGTACAAGGTATATCGATTATACTTTATCGGAAAACAGTATCGTCCAGTATTTTAAATGTTATCAATTAAAATATTACATCTCAACTTTCTTCGAGGGAAAGTAGGCTTTTCACACGTTTGTTTCGTTTTCTTAAAAATTACATTTATTAATAATTAACATTGAGGATGAAGCATTTTTGTTGATGTCGAGCTGAACTTCCAAGATAGTGGGTTCTTTTTGGATAACGTGTTCAATTTAGGCTAATTACATTTAACTCTCAAACTACTACTTTAGGCCGGTTACACCAACAGATGTTAATAACTTTCGGTTAACCTACTGTGTAACTCTAGGTTAACCCACCATTGTATTGCACAAGCACGGGTTAGGGAAAAAGTTACAGTAAAACCTGTTGAGAATGACCATAAAAATGCTATGTTGGTCACTGTACAACAGGGAAAATGCAAAATTGCAAATCAACCAACGGTCACAATGTCATCGCTCGATTTACAAAGTTTCAAGTATCTTTTTTCGATCATAAGTTCTAATTAACGGCGATGTAATTCGGAAAATGAATTAAATAAACGGGAAGACAAAAAGCCAATATGTGTAGTGGAATCGGTATTTTTACACAGCTGGGTGAATTGAAAACAACATTTGGCATCAAAATTCCTTTTTATCCGCTTCTCATGGAGCCATAAGACTGGTGCCACTACCAGTGAACAATACATGAGAACCATACGAAATGTTTTTAATTAATTTTTTTATTTATGGGTTGGAAGATTTAAAGTTTTATGGCTCTAATATTTCTTAAAAAATATTAAGTACAACACCTTTAATCTTATCTTCAATAAAAAATCCCACAGGCATTGGATTACTGGTAAACCCTCTTAAAAGCAAGACATTTCGTAAGCAGCTTCTGATATAAATATTGATTATTTGAAAAGATTGTTTTTACCTTTATTGTAGATTAATGTCATGAGCATTTCCTTTCAGGCTTAACATTTCTCATTTTAATTTTAAAAATACAAATAAACCTATAATTATGCCAAATGTTCCATTTCACTGATGTTTCATACGATTTCAATTTTTTCACGTTTAATTGTTTTTTTAATTAGCAAGTCTGATTAAAAAAAACAATCTGACAGAATATACAAATGACGCAAATGAACATAGTTAAAATAATATTTTTCGAGTTATAAGATTGTTAACTGCCTCTGCAATGAAACCCAGAACAGAGAGCCAGAGACCCAAGTAACACATTGGGATTAAAGTTTTGAGGAGTGACTTGGTAGCGTTAGCCCTCGAGTAAGGACAGAAACTCCCGTTATAATGTAAACTCAATTCCATTTATTCAACCAATACCTTGATCCAAACACATGGGTTAAAAACATCTAAACTATAACTACAACCTAAACACTTATACAATTGTATCCCTTCCGGGTCTTCCCTCATATATAACACTTCTATGATACTGTTATAATTACTTTATCTCCACATATGATATAATTAAGGTTATCTCAACATACTGCAAGGGATAAATGGAACGGAAGTGGCATATGAACAATCTAAAATCCAAACGTAGCAATCATGACCACTAAAACTAAATCTGCATAAATGGAACTTCCTAAATAACTCAAAGTTGTATTATTGTCAGAGAAATCCTTGATCTGTTCGGAGGTCAGGTCCTACGTTATGCGGCACATGACAATTAATTTTAGCAAAACTTGGGAGTTGAAGAATTTCTCCGTTATTGCCATGGAGTTATCTGTGTCAGCCTCATCCCTAGTGAAAATTCTTATGTATGGGATCCATTGTGAATGAGTTTATAGAATGAGGTTCCAAACAGGTAACTGGGAGTAAAAATTTGCATATAAGTTATGGCTCGATTTCCACTTATCCGTCTATGATTGAATACAAATGGTGCCCCTCAGGCTTGCTATACATTTTCACTTGTCCTGGTTTCTCATTCAGATCCCGTTTATAACTCGCGTATATGCAACGTTAAGTTTTTCGGGTCCCAACCACGAGGCCATTGAGGGGATTTTCCCTGCTCCACCAATTCCATCCTTTCCTATATACATAGTTTCCATCTGTTGGCAACAGAAGCTGAATTCGCGTGCGGAACCTAGTTTTAAGTGGGCAATAATTCGTAGTTTATTATATTTATCCAAGGTCCTGTACGTTCAACCCTTTCCTGCATGCATTGAAAATCGAAAAGTAATAAATGTGTTTATAATTTGGCAAAGCTGTTTGCTTTATTGCAAATTCCGTGGAAAGCGCAACAGTTTTAACACGAAGGTCGTGCCCTTTCTGATAAATGTCATGGGAAGCGACTAAGCTGACCAAAGCGGACCTAAATTTTGCCAATGCTTTTTAACTGGACTAGATGACCTTTCCAGTCCAATGACTAATGCTAACGAGAAACTTCGGGAAATGTGCAAATTAGTAATACATGTATAGGTATCAATTAATTCGCCCACTAAATTATGTTGAATGCGCATACTTTGTGAGAAATTACTATCGATACTGGACCCTTATACATGATGTTACATGTTAAAGTACATGTTATTACGCCCAGCTTTCCAGTTAAAAATATAATTATAACACTGATTTATGTGCATTTAGCACGTGTTAACATACTGTACATGTATAAATGCCTTGCACATAGCCTCGCTAACTGATTTGGATACATCTATTATTCTTCTTTATAGTTACAAAAACAAAAATAAAATGGAGCGAATAAAAATGGGAGGGAGTATTATTGGGAGTTACATGACAATTTATGGTAAGCTTTTGCAGTTCTGTAGAAATACCAGAGATTGGGCTCATCTATAGTTTGGAGAGAAAGTGTTCTTGCAGAAGGTAATCATTATTTGAGAGCTTCATTTTTTTTTGTTTGGTTACCTGTTTGGTTACCTTTATTGTGTAACCTGTATTCGAAAATATTGAAATTTTTCTGACAATTTTAAACATTTTCACAATTTGGAAGTTGTCGAAACATATAGGCAAAATTGTCGCTACAATAACAAAACCGTTAAAAATCTACCAACCTGTCGAAAAATTCTCAAAATGTTATCAAAATTATCATAAAACGTCGAAAATTCTCAAAATTAGCTCTCCGCCGAGGCTATTTTGTTCTCAATTTTAGTCATTTAATTCATGCACTCATGATTAATTATTTTGCTAGGCTAATATTTTATTCTAATGCAAAGAATAATATGTTACAAAAGGAATTATCGACTAAAGATATTAGTCATTTTAAGTTAAAAATGACTATTTTAGCCGTAAATTTCAGCCACGATTAATAATTTTTTCGGGTAAATCTTTTCCCAAGAGGCTGGCACGGAATTCAAAGCGGAAATTATGTTAATTAAAGCAACACATTATCCATATGGTAACAGCTAGTTAAAATACGCTTTTACTGTTTAATAGGAAGTGAGTTTTAAGGATTCCAGAATGCAATTACGTTATACGTAACATTGATGTCACGATCTCGTTTCGTACGATTCTAAAATTTTAACCACTGTAGATGGGGCATAATGCTCAATTAGAAAGTTTTAGGGCGTCGTAAAATCAGCATAATGTATGCATTTGCCACATTTAATTATCGATCCTCAAGTTGCAAATGAAATTTGGGTTTCTCGTACGTATGCAACCTTACATAGCTTGAATACATAGCAGAGAAGCTCTCTAAGTTTTTTGTGGGAGTCTGACAGCCGACACAGTACCTGTTAATATACTTTTTTGTTGAACTTAAAATTTGTGTTAAAGGTTATTAAACTGTTAACTATTTTATTATTCACGCTACTTAGAGACGCGTTGAATTGGCCCCAGCCATGGCACACACACACAAACAAAATGGACGCGATTTGAATTTTATTTACATGATGATTCAGTAAGAACGAACCGGCACACAGTGAGACCGCATGCATGGAAAGTTGGCATCAATTATTTTATTTGGTTTATCTTAAATTTAACTAATAAAACATATTATGGCCAATATCAACAATGGCCCTGTAGCAACTTTTTTTTAACAAGTTCCCGATTTTTAAGAGTGACCATAAACAGCTCTTGTTTCAGGGACTCAAAAAATGTTGATCCGCCTGTAAAATTAGTGATGTCCATTTAGAAGTATAAGTGTTATAATTTCCTTTGGTTTTGATGCATCTGATCCGCTAATTTTTTTAGTCAAGGTTGTCTTATTGCATCAAATAAGATATTTTAGTGAATAATAGATCAATAGAACACTAGATAGAACTAGATACTAAAAGAAGCAAGCAAAAATAATCTACGCCATATGTTTGTCTCTTAAAAATGCATAGGCAATTTTTTAAGATTAAATGTAGAATATTTTAAAAAAGTGCAAATATGTGGAAGTTGTTTTTAAGTTTCTGAAAGTAGAGGTTCTCCTAATCATTTTTGCATATTACTTTTTACCTAGACTCGCATAGAGCTAAACTAAGTCACTAGGAGAACATTATGACATAAGAAAAAAATTGACAATCATATATACTACACTCGAGTGCAAAAAAATCAACTCACCTGCAGGAATCGAGTAAAAGTGTTTTTTCTCAAAAACCAAATGTCCGATTTAAATTTGGAAAAATGTGTTTTGTAGACACGATATTCCTCTTCATAATTCGCCTAGTGTGAAAAGGATTTTTGCTGAATAACTCTATAGAACAGCTCGCAACTCCAATGGCTTATAAAACTGAGATAATTTTATTGCAAATCATAAGTGTTTTGAAGATATTATTCAAAACATTTTAAAACAAATCATTGTTTTTAAAACATTGTGTTCCCTCCTCGAGCTTGGACAACACCTTGCATACAGTTGGGCATCGAATAAATAAGGTTACTGATGGTTTCTTGAGGGATGGTGTTCCACACCTAATCGACTGCAATCATCAGTACTAATATGCTTTCGGGTAAAGGATTTCTGGCTCTAACCTGGCTCTATAGCACCCTCCACATCTGCTCAACTGGGTTTAAGTTCGGGCTGCATGATGGCCATGCCATAACTGGAATAGCAACCTCTGCAAGGTACACCTGTACAATTT
>JAQGBX010002590.1:0-19886 GCA_034698745.1 Megaphyllum sjaelandicum | reverse complement strand
TTGGAAGAGATGATGCCGAGGGAGGGGGAGAATTGAAAGAGATGATACCGGGGAGGGGGGGAGGAGCAAGGAGGTATAGAGGGAATCACTAGACTAAGCCACAGCAACGCGTGGCCGGGCACAGCTAGTATTTAATAAAATGACTAGGCGTGCATATTAAAAAAATGTCAATTATTTTAAAATTAACGACAAGTGTCTTCGACAAGGTATTTCTAAACTCTAATTTTAAAAAAAGTAAGTTGCGTATAAAACATTTTTTTTTTACAAATTATTTCTCACGTTACTCGGATTATGCGGTGTTTCGATTATTTGGGATAGTTTGGTTTCTAGAGCCTCTGGGAAAATGAGGTCCGGTTTCAAGTGGACAACTGCATTAGTACATGTAGGTCAAAAACAAGATATTTTCCCCAGTTAAATTTACAAATTTTGGACCAAGCTCACTTTGCTAAGGGCCAAAAGTGTGTCATCCGGATTTAGGAATTTTGGTACTTTATCAGTTCTTTGTCTCAGCTTCTTGAAGTTTGCACCGCCACCGTGAATATTGCTCAGCTAATTTCAAACAAAGTCTTGAACTTTTTAATGAATTGTTTTCTTATTTGTCCAGCGTCGGTAAGTCAGTATTTTTATTTAAGTTTCTCGAGTAAGCCTATGCGTATTGTTTCTATTTTTTCGGCAAGTTTCAGCAACCATAAAAGCGAGAGCAACAAAAATGTTTGAAGAAATTAGTGAAAGCCTAGTTTTGTCCTGATAGAAGAATGGCAGTTTTTATATCATTGTTTTAAGTAGACTTTTGTTTTCTACTAATATTCACTAAATATATAGCTAACTGTATTGCTTCTACCCTTGATGACTTGAAAAACAAGGAACAAACTCGTTAATTTGTATGAACCTATATAATGGTCTATTACATGATAGAAACAAAGCGTAAAGCACTTGAATTTAATGGAAATATTGCAACATTGTGAGGAATCAATGGCAGTTAATATTCATTTTAATAAAAGTCCTTACCTGTATAATCAATAAAAACACTTATTCAAATAAAATACAGTTAATAATATCCGAAATCAAGTACACATGCAGTAGAATAAATCTTATCACGTTTACGCCATTACATTATTGCATTGAGATACTAATGCTGAAACTGTAATTTCACTTTCAGAATAGAATAAATGGATCTCAACTACGACATTAAAAAATGGGTCTTCTCCCTGAGAGCCACGACCATGATTAAAATAACCCAAAATATCCTGGAGGCAGCCAGACGCCATCCAACACACACCATGAAGAAGGAGATCATTGCCGAAAGGGCTATGGAAAGAGCTGACCAACTGGACTTGATGCCGGATATGATAGCTGAGATTAAAATCATGATTAAACCTATCATGAAGGGGTGGCTACGATGGTATGAAAGGTACGGCACCAGAATCTCGCCTATTCTGACTCCAGCAGGAACAGTAGACCTTGAGAGGAGTGCCAGAGCTTTGATAGGATGTAAGAACCAGACTGTCTATGATTTGTTCAAAGTGGCTTGTGACCATTGTTTGGTGGATGAAATATTTAGAATTGCTACACAATTACCCTCGATGGGAAATGGGACGTACGAAGATTGCATGGCCGTATTAACAGATGAACCGGTAGAATTCAAAGACAATTTTAAAAGGAATCTAATACTGATGGCCTTTATAAATGACAGGAATTACTGCTCAGGCTTTAATGATGCTATGCACACGGAAAATTCTTCCGCTTTGGAATACTTCTTGAAGAAAGTGTCAAAAGATGAAGTCCATAGCGTTTTAGGAGGCTCGTTTCACTATTCTGAGAGATGGATGCCCCCCGCCTTGTATGTCGAGTTATTTAAAGTTGATCAGCGTGAGGCTTTGAAAGGCAAGTACTACTCTTTCTTGCTCAAATCACTTTTGCATTGGCCCTATCAGCACCTCTTTCTGAAAGCAGCTCAAAGACTCGTGAAAAGCTTAAGCTTGTTAGAATATTTTGAAGTTTTGCATGCGATTCTCGACATGGAAACATGTTTTTATGAGAGCCACAAGTGGAAAGAACTCTTTATTGCATTCTGGAGACTTAATATAGACTACAGAAGACAACTAAACTCTGGCCCTGAAAAGATTTGCAGTCTACTGTATGGAGTTTTACTAAGGCGGGACAAGGATATTGCTTTGATGGTGTTTAATACTATTTTGGAAAGCAACAGAGAGCAATTTTGTTATTACTTTGTAAATAACCATTGTTACTACCTGATTATGTATGAGAGATATGAAGGGCTCAAGGTTTTAATGCATGTATGCAAAGGGCAAGATTTGCAATTCTACTTCCAATTCAAGAACATTTTCTTAGAATATTGCACTCTCCACGACCCTAGAGAAAACATATCGGAATGCTGCTTAAGTGGCATTTGTAAGAGACACCATATGTGGATTACAAACTTGCAAACATTTCTAGACAAGATGTCTGAATGGGAGAATTCTGGATTCCCGGATTATCAGTGAGATCATTTTTGAAATAAAAACACTTTCAAAAACGAATAAATGCTTAAATCGTGGAACAGATTTAAAACCTACTGTGCAAGAAATTGCTTTTATTGTC
Source organism: Megaphyllum sjaelandicum (assembly GCA_034698745.1). NCBI lineage: Eukaryota > Metazoa > Arthropoda > Diplopoda > Julida > Julidae > Megaphyllum > Megaphyllum sjaelandicum. The sequence goes on along the minus strand of JAQGBX010002590.1, from coordinate 17,285 downwards.
CTTATTAAATGAATAACATACAGTGCGTTTTTTTTCCAAAAGTACGAATGAAAATCGGACAAAGAAATTGGTACGGCAAATAGCTTGAAATTACTGCACGGTGGACAACTTCTAATGCGACTAAAACAGTTTTTATTGTAAAAGTAACATCGATAGCAGATCATAGATCTCTGTTGGTGGCCTTTCCAAATTTAATGCTTTACGAGGTTAGCTCAGTGTCTGTCAGGAAAGTTTATTTAAATTTTCCTAGTGAAAATTAGCGATATTTTCTCCATCAATTTCAGACAACAATTTAGCAAACTTGTCAACAGTTTTCGAAAACAAATATTAAAAATTTTATCGGAGGACGCATTTGCAAATTTTTTTAATTTTTTTTAACAAACTTGCAAACTTTTCAGGCACAAATTTCCACAATCGTAAAACCATTCTTAATACAAATTTGCGAGATTGTCAACCTTAATTGTTAGGCACTAATTCGCGAAATGTTCCACTGTTTTTGAGTACGCTAAGTAATTTTAAAAAGTACAGCAGCTTTTGAAGTAAACCAACTTGCGCAAATTCTAAACTTTTTTTTGCACAATTTTAAAAAAATTAACATTATTTTAATTTAAAACTTTTTTATTGAATATTATTAGTTAATTAAGTTTAATGTGTACGCATTAGGTGAACCATTAAACAATTGACAGTACGAAAATGCCTTGTGTTTCTAAAAAAGTTGAAAACAATGGGCGTATGAGACGATTGGAAAATTGCGTGAAACCAACTACTTTTCGCAACTACGAAAATTCAAATAAAACTTTTTTCTTAAAATTCTGACTACTTTTTCAACAATGTTGCAATTTTTTTAAGAAAATTGTTTTAAACTTAACACTACGTTACTTTATTAATCAATTTTTTTTTCACGACGCAAGATTATTTCTATAAAATATAAAATCAAACTTTTGAAATTTTCCACTAATGTATATGTTTACGATGTCCTCTCTTTCAATTTATCAACCATTAACAAGATATAGGGCTAAGTATTTGCTAGGTGTCTTGGATTAATCGAAATTTCTATTAGAAGTTCCCCAAACTTCTGAAGATATGCGAAAGGAAACAATAGAAGCGTACAGTTTCTACCCGGATAATGACCGATGCTGGTAGTGGTGACCCTTACATGTAGGTCAACCAGTTGGAAATTTCCTCATTTAGTCATCAGGGGTTAGGGGACTCCCTCTGGGTATATGAAGGGGTTTAACAAATTTCAAAGGGCCATTTGTCTATTCCTGCTGCACTGTTCGTTGCTCTGCAAACTTCAAGCGAAATTCTGCATTTCACATATTTTTATTTTTTATGTATCTCGTTCTTCAAGGAGGGTAAGTGCATCTTTTTATTAACTTATTCTTCAGCATATAATTTATCCTTCGTAATTATTATAAAAATGTTTGCTCGAGAAAACTGCTCGTTCTGCGAAAGTTCTTAAAAACCAGCATATGTAGGCCTATAACCACGTGGGCCACTATAGTTAAAACTATTTGTTTATATAAATCTTAAAATATTCCGATTAGATATCATTTTATGTATTGTACTTTAGTAAAAAAAGATTAAAGAAAAAAAAACATGGGGTTTTGACCTACATTAACCTAAATCATAAAAACCCCGTACTCAAGTACGGGGTTTTTATGTTACCGATGTGACGTATTATCAAAACATAGGAACGTGAACCACGTGTTCAAAAGCAGACGATATTTTCATCTTCTTTGAATTTTTTGCTATATCCTAGAAATATTGATAACTTTCTTTATATTTATATTTATTTATTAATTAGCATATTTGGCATCTGCATGCATGAGTTTTACAATCAAATTATATATTATATTAATTGGAAGTAATATAAAATATTTTAATGCAACATAATTAATACGAAAATTATAATGGTTAAAGTTCATTCTCTATTAATAAAGTTCATCGGCTCATTTAAAAAAATGCAGTTTTAGTTTTAATTAACGCAAACATACATTAACTTAATGTGAAATAAAGGCATACAACAAGCATGTTTACAAGAACAAAAAAATGAAAAGGATGCAAAATTGAAATAGTCTCACTAGTTCTATGTGAAAATAGCACTGTAGTGCTTTTATTAGGGGGGTCGGGCTTTGCTTAACTGTCAAAAGTGCATACTTTTAGTATATTTACTCAGTACGAGTGCATCAAATCAAATGTGTATCATAAATAGGTATTATTGAAGTACAACTCTCTTAAAATGTAAAAAACTTGATGGAAAATCAATAAATTATGCAAGGTGAAATTAAAAAAATATCATTATCCAAGATTTAAAACTTTCTGTATGAGTTTTATTTTCCAAGGAAAACTAACAATGTTGTTATCGCACTTTTCCTATGCTGACCTGTAAATAATCAATGGGGGTCCGATGGGGTTACCGCAATTAAAGGCTAGGCAACTAAATTTAACAATTTAGTCAATATTTGAATTTGTGTTGTTTTAATTTTTTTAAAGATATTTAATTATCGTAGAGAAAAAGACGTGACAATGACCTACATTTAAACATCTGGTTTAGGTTTACTTTCACCGAGCACTTAGATGTGATTTGTATAATCGAATAAAGTTCTATAATCCCTAAAAACAGTACATTTGCCCAGATCACGTGTGCAGGCCCTGACCACTTTATCTTGACATTGAGATACTAATAGTGCAATATTAATTTTCACTTTGAGCTGCTTAAAAAAATCATGGATCTCAATTACGACATCAAAAAATGGGACTTCACGCTGAGTGCCACGACTTTAACTGCAATAACAAAAAACGTAGTGGAGGCTGCCAGACTCCATCCAACTTCCACGATGGACACAGAGGTCATCGCCAAGAGGGCCACAGAAATAGCAGAAAAACTGGACTTGCTTCCGGGTATGATAACTGAGATCAAGATGCGGATTAAACCTATGATGAAGAGCATACTGCGTTGGTATGAATTATACGGTTTCGGAATATGCCCTATTCTGACACCGGTAGGAACCATAGACGTCGAGAAGAGTGCCAAAGCCTTGATAGAGTGTAAGGACCAGCCCATCAGTACTTTGTTTAATGTGGCCTGTGACCATTGTTTGGAGGAAGAGATTTTTAGATTTGGTAGCCAATTATCCCAAAAAGACAGAGCGAATTACAGAGAAGAGAACTTAGAGAAGAGTTGGCGTCACAATGAAGGTGTTACTTCTACACTTAAGTTTTTCTGGTTGAAACAAATGTATGGTAGAAATTTCACGCAGTTCAAAAGGAAGATAAGACTAGACATTCTAAGCAAACGGGACTACATCGATGGAATTAATCGTGCAGTGTTGATGAAAAATTCGTTTGCGGTGGAATACTTCTGGAAAAAGGCATCTAGTTGTGTATACTTTAGCCTTGGAGATTGTCCCAAATTAAATCAGGATGTTACGTTCTGGATGCAACCTGCTTTGGTGGCAAAGTTGTTTCAATTTGATCAGGCATCTTATCTGAAGGGTATGTTTCCTAATCTGATGCTTAGAGCACTACTGCAATGGCCCTATCAGCACCTGTTCTTGAAAAAAGCCGAAAGCTTCCTGCCAAGATTCGACTTGTTAAATTATCTCAACGTCTTGTGGGCGATTATCACCGCGGCACATTGCAATTATGAAGATCACAATTACAAACGCCTCTTCGTCGGCTTCTGGAGAATGGGCAAAGACCATAAAAGCAACCTGAACATTGGTAAAAAGGAAATTTACCATATTCTGTCACAAGCTTTACGGATGAACGACAAAAATAGTGCTTTTGCAGTGTTCGATGACATGTTAGAAAGTAACAGAGAGGGCTTTTATCTTCATTTTATTAGGAACGATTTTGAACATTTGATATTTTCTGGTAAACATAAAGTGCTCCTACTTCTCTTGCATGTGTGCAAGGTCAGAGATCTGCGATGGTATAGCAAATTTAGAATTTTTTTTGTGGAATATTCTATCAGGAAACCTGCATTATGTCACATGGAAAGCAATCGAATTCAACTATATAACCACCAAATTTGGGTCAACGTGCAAGAATTCGTGGAACTAATGAAGGAGTGGGAGAAATCCATATGCCCGGATGGCCAATCCACTGTACGCTGATACTAACATCCCTTAACCAATGTAGTATAGGCCTACTTGTTTTATACAGTGTATATTTTTAAAGTATTAAAATTAATAATTTGTGTACTTGGAAAATATTGGATCACACAAGTTTAATTTTGAATTATGTTCTCATACAAGCTTAGTGTAGGCCTATGTTCGAGAAAAGTTGTACAACTCACGTTTTAAAATGACCAAAAAAGACGTCTGTCATTGACACCATTAATGACTATAGACATTTAAGAGCCCCATGACTATCTTTCAAAAATTACCCATACCCTTTTTGCTGACTTTGAGTTCACCTGCTATATTACAAAAAAAAATACGTAAGTAAAGTAATACTTACAATTTTTCTTAAAATATCTGTTATTTTTCTAATATAGCCTGATACTTAAATAATAAACAAAGTCAAGTTTAAAAATTAAATTCATCGTAATATCAATAAATTGGCAGTGATGTGATATTTAATTTTTTGGTTTTTTTTACTTGTCTAATTGGATTATTAAGAGTTTCCATTTTAGCAAGGAGGGTGGGATGGGATTAGGATAAGAAGACGGTCATGGCTGGTTTAATATACAGGAACTATTTCAGCATTCGCCTGGAGGAATTGTGGAAAACCATGAAAAACCACAATCGAGGATAGCCGACACAGGAATCGAACCTGGGTCTACCGAATGCAAGACGAGGATGCTAACCACTAAGCCACCTTGCTCGGTCATGGAAATGAAATCCTAACCGACATAAATGATATAACTGACCAATAGGAATGAAATCCTAACCGATATAAATGATATACCTGACCAATATGAAAAAAATCCTAACAGATATAAATTAATTCCTTTACCGATATACACGTAAATAAAGCCCTAACCGACATAACGAGAGTCGACAACCTACCAAAAAGAAAGATGGCAGGATGGTATATATTCTTTGCATGAACTCTCGATCCCGAATCTCGAGATATATGAAATCCCAACCGATATAATAACAAAAACAGCTTAATTCCATAAATGGAAATAAAATAAATAGGCTGTAGAAAGAATATAATCAATTTGATAAAAATATAGATAAAATCCCAACCAATACAAATGAAATCCTAACCGCTATAAATAAATTTCTAATCGATATACACGTAAATAAGTCCCTAATTGATATAACAAGAGTCGACAGCGTACAAAAAAAAAAAAAAGATGGCAGGATGGGATGAACTCTCGATCCCAAATCTCGAGATAAATGAAATCCCAACCGATATAATAACAATAATAACTTTATTCTGTAAATGGAATAGATTATTGGCTATTAACAGAGTGTATACGGTATAATCAATTTGATAAAAATATAGATAAAATCCCAACCGATATCAATGAAATCCTAACCGATATCAATGAAATCCTAACCGATATAAAAGAAAATTTAACCGAACAAAAAAAATATCCTATAACCTGAAGAAATAAATTCCAACCAACTTTAAAAAATCAAAAAAAAATCCCAGACAACAAAAACATATTGACCACCAGGTGACCAGACGGCCACGCGCCCATATTACAAATGGCGACCAGGTGTGACGTCATCGAGACAGTTCGTAAATCAGGGGACGCCCATTAAGAGTGCGAGGGGAAGGAAAATTAAGTAAAAAAATTATTTATTACAAGTTTTTTTTAGGGGGGAATTCGAACGGGGGCGGGTGCAAAATCGGAAATAATTATTAGATAAATGGTTTTATTATGCAAAACGAGTGCACTTCCGGTTCGCGAAGTTTTCAGCTTTTCGAAAAATACGACGTTGGCATTTCAATGACCGCGTATAAAAATGCACACGGCTGAATTTATTGGCAGAAATTCAGGGAAAAAATGAGTAAAAAAAAGGGGGTAAAAAAAGGAGCACCTGCTCCCCCCACCCATTGACCACCACCACCAGGGGTCATTTTGGGAGAATTTGAAGCCGACGCCCATTTGCGCTAAGAAGCAGCCAGCCATGAAAATGGTATTGGGGGTGGACTATATACACATGTGGTCAAGCCAGCGTGAAAGTCCACTTTTTACGATGACCACTCTTAATTGGGTAACCTTATTCACGCTCGTTTTAATAATGCACTTTAACGACAGCGACGCCCACTAAATTTATACAATTTTACCACCAAATTGCGATATTGTTGCAACGAAATTTCCATATTTTTGCAACGAAATTTCAATATTTTTACAGCGAAATTGCGATATTTTTTACAATGGCATTGGGATGTATTTTTGCAACGAAATTTCAATATTTTTACAATTAAATTGCGATATTTTTGCAACGAAATTTCAATATTTTTACAGCAAAATTGCGATATTTTTTATAATGACATTGCGATATTTTAAAAATGAAATTGCGATATTTTTGCAACGAAATTTCCATAATTTTACAACGAAATTGCGATATTTTTACAACGAAATTTCCATAATTTTACAACGAAATTGCGATATTTTTGCAACGAAATTTCCATAATTTTACAACGAAATTGCGATATTTTTGCAACGAAATTTCAATATTTTTACAGCAAAATTGCGATATTTTTATAATGACATTGCGATATTTTAAAAATGAAATTGCGATATTTTTGCAACGAAATTTCCATATTCTTGCAACGAAATTTCCATAATTTTACAACGAAATTGCGATATTTTTACAACTAAATTTCCATATTCAGTTGAACGAAAATTCAATATTATTTAGAACGAAATTGCGATATTTTTGCAACGAAATTTCCATATTCTGTAGAACGAAATTTCCATATTATTTAGAACGAAATTTCCATATTTTTACAGCGAAATTGCGATATTTTTTACAATGACATTGGGATATTTTTGGAACGAAATTTCCATATCCTTTACAACGAAATTTCAATATTTTTACAACTAAATTGTGATATTTTTGCAACGAAATTTCCATATTCTTTAGAACGAAATTTTAATATTTTACAACGAAATTTTAATATATTTACATCGAAATTTTAATATTTTACAGCAAAATTGCGATATTTTTTACAACGAAATTTCCATATTATTTAGAACAAAATTGCAATACTTTTTACAACGAAATTGCGATATTTTTTGCAACGAAATTTCTAATTTCTAATTCGTGTAATACGTAATATATTTTTCGAAATTTCAATATTTTTACAACGAAAGTTTTACTAAAATTTCCAAGAATTTTCGATAAAAAATTAGAAATTTTTGAGACGAAATTTGATGACGCTCGATTACGAATAAGTATGAAATCAGATACTGTATGCGGAATAATTAATGCAGATGACCAGCCAGTGACCAGCAGAATTTTCCCTAAATTTTCTACGCCGCAAATTTTCGCTAAAAAACAGGAAATTTCAAGTCGAAATCCGATAAATTAATAATTATCAAATCTCTACTATAATATTTCAGACTTGTGAAAATCCCAGATCAATAATTCTGCGCCGGATCTCTAATAAACCCCGGGTTCCTAATTTAAAAAAAAAACAATACGAACGAACGATCTCCAATAAACACCGGGTAGGCAATATTGCGCCAGATCTGTTTTAAGTAGATCGAGTTCTACCCAGGGCTGATCTCTTTTAATCCCCGGCCAAGTCTCTAATAAACCCCGGGGGCGTTTGGAAGAGGATGTTAGCTGCAGTACATGTACTCGGATACTCGTTCAATTTGCGCAATTATTTGCAGAATTCGTGCCATGCAGGTGCGCAATGTTGGCCAATAAACGGATATAAAAAGAGGAGGTTTATGGCATGTTGTCAAATAAGTCGTGCTAAAACCATTTTCTTAAATGTTTAAGAAGGCGAGTTGGACAATCGTAAAAGTCAAAACGACATTCCAACTTTTTATTTCTCGCAGTTGTTTGGTTTTTTTTAGCATTAATTTCTTGAATGAAAATTTCAAGTTTTTTAGGACAAGTTTTTGCTCTCAGTTTATTTTTTTTGTGGCTCCCTTCTTTATATTTACTGCTTTATTATATTATTTGTTATTGTGATAAAACCTTGCAGTATAATACGAAGGCGTGTTGTTACGCGGTGTGGACACGCGACGTGGACAGGGGTCAAGGGGTGGACTCCCAACCCCCCCTAACGTTTACAGGGTGTCCACTAATGGACCAGAAACTGGATATGAAATACTTTTCCTTATACATTTATTTTTAAAACTGGTCTTTTGGGAAAAGCATTTTCGACAACTTTTCATTTATACGAAAATGTATTTTACAGTAATTATATTTGTAATTTTAAACGATTTGATTGGAACAAATTTTGATCCGGAAAAAATTGATTTGGGAGAAATTGCTTCAGAAAAAATACATGTACATGTATGAAGAAAAATTTTATTTGTAAATTTGAATTTGAGATAGCGTTTGGAGATATGTGTCAGTTAAAAATAATGACAAAATATATTTAACAACATTTTTCTAAATGATGACAATTAATTGAAAAAAATATATTTTTCTGAATGAAAAAAAATTCAAAATGCATTTTCTGAATGAAAAAAGGTAAAAAATACATTTTCTGAATGAAAATAAATTCAAAAATACATTTTCAGAATGAAAATAAATTCAAAAATACATTTTCTGAATGAAAAAGTTCAAAATTGCATTTTTCTGAATGAAACAAATGCAAGAATACATTTGTATGAACAAAAAAATTCAAATATACATTTTTTGAATGAAAAAATAAAAAGTGCATTATTCTGAATGAAATAATTTAACAAATACAATTTTCTGAATGAAAAAATAGTTTAAAAATACATTTTTCTGAGTGAAAACAGTTCAAAAATTCATTTTTCTTAATGAAAAGTTGTTTAAAATACATTTTTCTGAAATATAAAGTTAAAAACATTTTTTCTGAATGAAAAAAGTTCAAAAATACATTTTATACTAAATGAAAACTTTTCAAAAGAAAAGTACATTTTTCTGAATGAAAAAAATTTAAAAAAATATATTTTTCTGAAAGAATATAAAGTTAAAAAAATATATACATTAATCGGAATGCAAACAACTTAAAAACACATTTCCCTGGATGAAAAAAAAAATCAAAACATGTTTTCTGAATGCAACAAATTCAAAAATCCTTTTTTTCTGAATGACTAATTTTACAACTACATTTCTGTGAATGAAATAAGTTCTCAGATGCATTTTTGTGAGTGGACGATGAGCAATTAATGTTGCCAACTATTTTTATAACCTTTCATTCACGCACAAAAAAAGAAACATTCCTGTTGTTGTTTTTCAGACATGGAGCTATAAGGAAATTGTTGGGACACCTTGTACTGCACGCATGCACTCTGGGGCTGACCAAGGGGTGCGTGAAAGTGTCCCCTGTCCCCATACGGCTCTCAGGACAGGAATTTCAAGTAAAAATGCACCTGTCTTGCGATGCCATAGACCCTAGTCGTAAAAATGACAAATTTCGAGTGGAAAAACTCGTTGTTTCACCTTCTTGAAACAATAAAAAAATTTTAAAAAAACGGACGAAATGACACTCGAAAATTAGAGATAACAAAGGAAAGTGGACAAACGACTAAATAACGAACATGAAAGCAATTTGTCATTTCGTTTAATGTATAAACAAATGGAAAACATATATGCCAACATTCAAAACTGGAAAAGTATAATCTAGTTTTTTCAATTACTTTTAATTACTTTTAACGCTGATTTAATTAAAAATAATTAAGTAACGAAAGAATATTAGTTTATTTATTTTGATTGATACATTAAATTATGCATTTGTGAAAATTGCTTTTCATATTGAAGTATTTTATATAAATTTATATATCTTCGTAATTGTATAAGTTATATTAATTAATAAGCTATATGTAAAAAAACATGCGTGACATAAAATATGATAGTAGATTATACATTATTATATATTTGCTGTCACATATGTGTTTTTGATATTTATTATTTACTATTAATTAATTATTTTTTTTAATTATAAAATAAATTATATAAATACGAAGTATAAAATTTATATGAAATATTATGAAAAACAATTTTCACAAATGTATAAAGAAATGCATAAATATAGTGTTTAAATAATGAGATATATTTATGCACGTAGTATTAAAAATATAATAATATAAATAATGCATTTTATTTAAAATATTAAAAGATGAACTTAGGCTAATTGTCGAAACCAATTTTGGTACATGTATTTTGGAAAATCACATTTTTCAACATGCATTATAATTGATAACGAATTAATCACGCATTATGTATTTAATTGCAATATATAAAATTAAAATTTATATAAATAAACTAACAATTAATAGCTTATAGCAAATTATTATTTGAATTTATTAATTAAAATATTCCCTAAAATAAACTGTTTTAAACGAAATATATAGTAATTATTTTTCAGTCGCATTTATTTTTAATTGAACTATAATATTTTTCAAATTTGCAAAATGCTAATTAAATACATCGATAACGTAAATAAATGTTTAAATAATGAGTAAATATATAAAATATTAAGCAAAAATGTAAATTATTACGCATTAATTAATTTGAAAAAAAAAATAGTATAAAGTCCCAATAAATTTTTAAACTTTAATCAAAATATCAAATTTAATATCAAAATTATAAATCTCAATAACGTATACCAAATAAAATCCTCGATTAAAGCAAAATTTTAAATGATTAAATTCCTCTTATTAACATTCAGACATACTGTTAATAACATGTCAATACTGTCAATAACAGGTCAATATACTGCCAATACTGTCAATAAAAGGTCAATATACTACCAATACTGTCAATAACATGTCAATTTACTGCCATTTCTGTCAATAACATGGCTCCTATTCTGTCAACATAATGTCAATAATATGTCAATATACTGTTAATACTGTCAATAACATGGCTCTAAAGTATGAAATATAATACTAAGACAATATGCAGCAAGAACTAAGTTCAGATCCAAAATTAGTTTCTTCTGTAACATTAACAGAAAATACGTAGGAGTTGCGTGGAATTGATAAGGAGGAAATCAGTCAATTTATATTCGTCAATATATATCCAGTGCAGATAAGGAGCAATTTCCTGCATGAGCGGAAGCGCGTCATCGTGTTGACATAACTTTTTGGGCAAATATTCCTCGAAATGTTCGTGTTTTGAACCTTGGGTCGTTGCCTTAGGGAACACTTAAGCTATTTTCTGGCTTTTTTTCTATTTTGCACTGACTCAGCTATTTTTGAGTCATCGTATATATGTTTTACGAATGGACTTAAGGGGTAACACCTTAGATCAATTGAGGATTTGGGGGAAAAATTGTCACCAAACGAAAAAGGCGGAGGCGGTGACATTATAAACGGGAAATCATTCACTTTTACCTTTTTAGGGGGAGACAAACCTTTCTAAGGAATACACACATACATGCTTAGAAATGCATTATTCTAATGAATATGTTTGATACAATAAATAATGTTAAAAGGATGCATTTGGGCGATTTATTTATTGTTTTAAAATATAATTATTATGTATGTAGCGACCACGTGGCGACCCAAAAACGTCGCCCGTACGTTTTCTCGATCCCCTGTGCGTCACCTGCAGGTGACGCATACCGGATCTGCAGCGCCACTTCGATACCCTACAGGTCAGGGTATAAAAGGTCGGCCTCCGACCTTTTCAAGGCAGTCTCGCCTCGACCTCCAGCTCGGACACACGCGTGTCCTCGACCTCCTAGACAAGCGGCCCCAGCACGTGCTGGCCCTTGTTCTACGCCATCGTTTCGCTCGGCCACGAGGCCTGAGCTTAATCGTTCGCTTCTTTCATTTTTGTTATGGCTCATATCAATCAGTTTTTGTAAATATCCTGTCAATAAACCATTTATATAATCTCCGCAACTCTCCCGTTTCACTCCGTTACCAAAGACGCTAAATTGGTGACCTGGACGTGATACAACGACATCGAACGCGGCGCCCACGTGGGTGAACAACGGACTTCGACGTTTTCGCGTTTTTGGACGGAGTCATGACGGACCCACAAGAAATGCCAGACTCCGAGGAAGTTGCGCACGTTTCCTTCCGCGCTCCCGCGTTCTGGAAAGCAACCCCGAAGATCTGGTTCGTCACCATCGAGGCCATGTTTCGGAACTCCCGGATCACCACAGACGACACCAAATTCGACCGCGTAGTCGCCGCCTTGGACGCGAACACCGCAGCGCAGCTAAGCGACATTCTGGAGGATCCTCCCACGGCCGAAAAATACGCGGCGCTTAAAGAGTGCATGATCCGGCGATTCACCGTACCAGAATCTGAGCGCCTGCACACTCTGCTCCATGAGGTGGCCCTGGGCGACAAGCGGCCCTCGGAGCTGCTCCGCGAGATGCGCGGCTTGGCCGGCCCGAAGGTAGGCGACGCGCTCCTGAAGGACCTGTGGCTCCAGCGGCTACCGGCCACCGCCCGAGCGGTACTCGCCGCATCAACCGCGAAGCTCGAGGAACTCGCGGACACCGCGGACCGTGTCTGCGCCAGTGCCAAGGATACGTTTCGGACTGTCGCCGCGGTGGAAGACGCCTCCGGCGCGGCCAGCGCCTTGACCACAACCCCAGCCGATCCGCAGATGGACGCCATGGCCGCCTCCATCGCAGAAATTGCTAACGCAATCAGCGCGCTTCAGACGCAGGACAGCCGGCGAGGACCGAGGTCCCGCACTCCTGACCGCCAACGGAGGCATACGCGTCGTCAATCTCGCACGCCGGAATACGAGGATGAAGGCAGCAGCTACTGCTGGTACCACCGCAAGCACGGATCTCGCGCCCAGCAGTGCCGGCAGCCTTGTAACTTATACGCGGGAAACGCGCGCGGCCGCCGATCGCCGCAATGAGCGATGACGGCCCGACTACTACCCGATTGACCGTCACGGACCCGGGCACGGGGATACGCTTCCTCGTGGACACCGGCGCGGACGTGTCGGTTATTCCTCCGACGGCAGAGGACACGCGCAGGCCCCCCGACAGGCTTCAGTTGTTTGCCGTGAACAACACGGCCATCGCGACGTTCGGAGTACGGCTCCTCTCGCTCGACCTGGGACTGGGACGAACCCTCGCGTGGCCATTCATCATCGCTTCAGTGTCGCAGCCGATTATCGGGTCGGACTTCCTGGCCAAGTTTCGGCTCCTCGTCGACATCGCCGGGAGGCGGCTGGTAGACACGGTCACATCCGCCCATCTACAAGGGGAAGCAACCACCGGACCCCGGGGCAGCATCCACTCGGTCCGCGGCGACACCAGGTACCATCAGCTGCTGGCGGAGTATCCGGACCTGGTGCGTGCCGATATCCAGCTCGGACCGCCGAAGCACGGCGTGCAACACATTCAAACCACCGGGCCGCCGGTTTTCGCCAAGGCGCGACGCCTTCACCCTGACTGGCTTCAGGCGGCCAAACAGGAGTTTGACTTTATGCTGGAGCAGGGCATCTGCCGACCGTCCAAGAGCCAGTGGGCCAGTCCGCTGCTGATGGTGCCAAAGAGCTCTGGGGACTGGCGGCCGTGTGGGGACTACCGCCGGCTAAACGCAGCCACGGTGCCGGACCGATACCCCGTCCCCCACATCGAAGACTGCACGCAGCACCTGCGCGGCGCCCGCGTGTTCTCCACGCTGGACCTCACGCAGGCATACCATCAGATCCCCGTCCACCCGGAGGACGTCCAGAAGACCGCCATCATCACGCCATTCGGTCTTTTTGAATTCCCAGCAATGACGTTCGGGCTGTGCAACGCCGCACAGACGTTCCAGCGCTTTATCCATGAAGTTCTGCGTGGGCTGGACTGCTGCAGCCCGTACTTCGACGACGTCCTCGTGGGTTCAGCAGACGATGACGAACACCTCGGGCACTTACGCGCCGTTCTCGACAGCTTCCGTGAGTTCGGGGTCATCATCAATCCGTCCAAGTGCGTGTTTGGACAGGACGCGGTAGCCTTTCTAGGTTACGAGGTATCCCACACGGGAGTGCGCCCTCTGCCAGAGAAGGTTACAGCGATCACCAGCTTCCCCAAGCCCGCGGAAGTTAAGGACTTGCGCCGCTTCCTCGCCATGCTGAATTTTTACCGGCGCTTCATCCCGCACGCGGCACAACATCAGGCTGTCCTCCATGAATACCTGAGAGACAGCAAAAAAATGACCGCGGCCCAATCGCATGGACTCCGGAGGCCAGGGCCGCATTCGGCACGTGCAAACAGGACCTGGCCAATGCGGCTACATTGGCTCATCCGTCAGCGAGGGGGCACCTCGCCCTCATGGTCGATGCATTGGAGCTGGCTGTAGGAGCGGTGCTGCAGCAGCTCAATGACAGGGTGTGGCAACCCCTCGCCTTCTTCTCGCGCAAACTGTCGCCGGCGGAACGCAACTACAGTGCGTACGACCGCGAATTACTGGGCCTTCTTATCCACGTGTAGTTTAGGGTTAGGTGCATACTATCCTCATTACACCTCCCCTGGCGAAGGGATATATCCTGTAAGCCTAAAGATATGAGGGTAGATGCTTCGAATGGTAAGTATATTTTTATTATTATTTTTTTTTCAGGTTGATTGCGGCGGACTAGATGGCTTACTGGTTACTCATACCCTGGTGCCGAGGTGCGTTCGACCATCTTTTTGAGAACGGCGATGTTGACTTCCTCAAGAGAGTTGGGATCGAAGGGTCGCAACTTGCGTTTGTTCAAAGGAATGCGTCTTTGCGGCGGAATGAGGTAAGCTCCTTCCCAGTGGTTGACGCAACAGGACCATTTTTTACTTTGTTCTACACAATAGTAGCATGCTTCTGTTCCCTTGCTAGGAGTTGGCTTGTCTATTAGCTCTCTCCAGTACTGGAAGTCTAGGTCGGTTTCAACAGGGATCACATATGTGGTCCTGATGGGTTTATCCTTGTGTTTTCTGATAAATTGGGAGTATTGTTTATCTTTTTTGGTGTTCCCTTCCAAGTTGTTCGGGGGACCCACGAACCGTTGCTTCCACTCTAGTTGGTCACCTGACTCGAGTTTAATGCAGAATGTCTTATTGGACTTCTTTTTTTTAGGTTCCTTTGCGGCGGATGGACTGCTTGCTGTTTTTCTTCGTTGTGTCATCCCTTTGGGAGCAGCAACTGGTAAGTCCATGAGACTGGGTATTTTGGTGGTGGTTGAAGGTTTTGGGGGGATTTTCCGTACTTTCTTGGGTGGTACATGTTTGAGGTACTTCTTTTTCGGGGTTTTGAATCCCGTGGTTCTCCTGGCAGCCGTGGTGTCTTTCTCCGGCGAAGCAGTGGTGCCACGTTTTCGTTTAACTGATTTTGGGCTCAGCATCTCTGTTAGTTTGGTCGGGGAGGCTTGTTTCCGCTGCTTCTGAGGTGTGACCTCTTGGGAGCTGGAGGAGTCTGTGGTGCTGCTTTCCGACTTTGCCGGGCTCGTATTGCGGCGGAACCTTGCACTTGAGATGTCATCTCCAAAATCTGGGGCTTCTATGAGCTCTTGGGCAGTTAGGGTAAAACTGCAGGATGGTGCGTTTTGCCATTTCTCAGTTGATTGTGGGCTCCAGGAGGGCATTGAATGTCCTGGTGTGATGGAAAGGCGAGATGCTGGTGACGAACTATTCGCCGGTGTGCGGTGTGAGTCGGCTCGTGACCTGTCCTGTGATCTGATTGACACTCGTAAGGTTTTGTTGGCAATTGTTTCCTCTTGGAGGGTGTTGTACTTTTTGATGACTAATTCTAACGCGAGTTTAGTCTGTTGGTGCTCGCGGCACTCTTTTTCGTAAAGTACTATTGCCGTGTCTCGTTCCTCACACGTCTTCCTTAGTGTTGACAGTATGGATGGGGTGGGGACTTGTTCGGTCGTGTGCTGCGGCGCAGCTGTCATGGCAAGAGTTGCCTCGTGTAGCTGTTGTAGTAAGACCCTCGCTAGGTCTGCGGCCGAGTCTACTGCTTGAAACACTGTATTGTTTAGTTGGACCATTGACAGTTCTGCCGCGAACGGCGAGGATAGTAATGGGGTTCTCCCTGTTACAGGTGTTACCGAGGGCCTATCCCTTTGCGGCGTAGGTCCCTGAGTGGCTACCTGTGCCATTGCTAGGGCTATAGTTAGTGATTCGGTGCTGAGATCGTGTTCCATGTGGGTAACCGTGGGCGTTCGGGTTGATACCTGGGGCTGGTCTGTAGAAGGGTTGACTTCGTCGGAATCCATGAGAGAAGCGGTGGTCACTAGGCTGGAAATCGGTAAGAGAGCTTCGATTTTGGCGGAGACTGCTGAGAGGATGATGTGCGTTTCTTGCGAGTCGCTGGAGGAATGGCGTTCTTCGCGTGGTGAAATGCAGTCGATGGGTGGCGAACCCTGGCGGTTGTTTTCGTTAGCTATGGCGCTTCGGCTAGTTTCCGGTCGCGCCAAGCGCGCCTTATTTGACTCAGTTGAAATGTCCTTAAGGACAACGCCTCTGAGGCTTGTGTGCCGGCTGAGGGCTGGTTGTCTGCCGAGGATGTTATTTGGTGCGGCTGAGTTGGGTAACTTGCCGAGGTGTTGTAATGAATTGTCACGTTGTTAAGATTTAGGGGTTTTGCAGGTGATATCGTGATTTCTGATGTCGTTATCGCACGAGTTGCGGTTTTTTGGTGTATCCATTGGTCGAGTCCTACGTACTCGGCCAAGATGTCGTTATCTTGATCGAAGTTGGGATCGTGGTAACAATCGGGTTCTGGTACATTGTCAAACTTCTTTGCCGCTGATGTTGGCCAGTTCAATTCTTTCAGTAGGTGTGCCGCTAGCGCAACCCTGTATTGGCGTGTATTCCCAGCATTATTTTTATCGGGATGCTCTATATTTAGTTGATGTAGACTGTCAAAGTGGGCTCTTGTGAAGAGTGTCAATGTTAGTTCTTCGTCCGCTTTTGTTGGGATTTCTTGTTGACGAATGTATTCTGATGCGAATGCGTCTACTACGTTTTTCCCAAATTCTTGGTGAACGTCCTGTTTGTCTGCTTCGCTGTTTGTTATTTGGAGGTGTTGCAGTTTCATTGGTAACCTGTATGGTCTGCCTACCCTGGAGTGGGTATTACGGCTGGTGAGTTGGGTGTCGTTATCGTCTTCAATTCAATTCAACTCAGTAGGCCTACCCTACTATCAGTAAATAAATACCATGTGGTAGGGGGGTGTAATCCATCAACCCAAATTATTCGGTAGTTACCAC
>JAQGBX010002589.1:0-19886 GCA_034698745.1 Megaphyllum sjaelandicum | reverse complement strand
AAGATTCTTGGCGTTAGGTGGCCTCCAGGTCGGAGGTCACCTGGGAAGTCGGGGCACCTGGGACTGGCAGTTCGGTTTTGGGATTGAGGAGGACAAGTCGTCCCCCCGGACCGCTCTCGTTTCGCTTCAGATTGAAGCTCATTTTCATGTGAACGCGTTCGCGCTAGTTGGGGCTGCCCTCAAGTTGAGGGCACTTCCCCTTTTGTATTTCTTTAGTTTAATTTGTAATTGTTTTTCTGGAGTTGGCCTCGTAGCCTTGTTCTTTCGTTTCATGTAAATTTTGTGTTAAATAAACGGTCTTTGGAACATTTGGCTGCGGAGTCCCTTACAATGTCAAACTAATTTCAAAACATTAACTTGAAAAATGATGCACAATAACAAACAACGTCACAATTATGTTGTTTGTTGATGTTCGATGATGTTTGCGAGTTTAGCTCCTGATGAAGGCTAATATGCCGAAACGTTCAGAAAAATTAATAAAATTGATAGAGTCAAGTCATATTCAACTTGCCATTAATTATTATCCACCTACCACTTGAAGAAAATCTATATACTAAAGAATATATTATAGAAGAGTCATATATTAAAGAAGAGATGTTTGTACGTATTTTTGTGGCTTATTGGGCGAAAAGTTTCTCCATGAAGCGCCTTTGCTGAAGTGGTATGGGGGCGCTGCGGTCATAATTCGTTCATTCGGTAAGCACAGCCCGGGTTTTACGGCTGGTGGTATGCCATTTCAAAACCTTCCAAATTGATTAAGAAAGCTAAAGCGATGTCAGCTAGTAAGAATGTTTTTCATGTGCTAAAATGATTGGCAGAATACCGAGCACACCTTCAATGCAAATTTCATGCGGTTTCTGCACATATCTGTTATACATTCTGTCATATCGAAGAATAAATCTGAATAAAACAAATCCTTATATCCACTTTCTGGACGAGCCAAGATTTAGAATTTTCTAGTTATCTTCCGAATGAGAAAATCGTACGTTGACACTCCCAAAAGACATCCAAACACACCAATTCCTATCATTGACTATATTGTTAGCATTGCCGTGAATTCGTAATCAGTCAATCAGTTAGCGATGTTCCAGAAGCGAGCCAATCATGGACCGCATCTTCTCGGAAGTCTGAATTTGCGCAATAACCTGCACACGAGTATTGACATACCGATCATTCGGAGGTAAACTAAACGGCCACAATCGTGGTTGGACTGCGAAATCGCACGAAGAAAAAAAAAAAAGCAGCTAAGGAGCCATATTAGAGACAGATCCGCTCTGCGCAAATGAACTGGTCGCATGGCGCTGAGAATTTCAACTAGAAGAGAGCAGGGTCCACGGTAAGGATGGTCGCTTGACCAATGGCCGTCCTTCAGTTTGGTCACGTCCGAACCTTCTTCCATGTAGCCAGCTTTTCATCAATGCTAAACGTGAGTGCGAGGAAGGAGGGTCCAGTTGGGTGTGAAGAATCCTTTAGTAAGTTTAGTGGCATGCATGCTGCGGGCTTCGGACACCATCTTCCCATAAAAAATGAAGAGAGCAAGACCGAAAGAAGATCGATGGCTGTGGACACGATCATTAACAAAGACAATGCGGTATTATGGGGATGAGGAAAACCTTGTCGACCACCAGTCTGACTTTAGACAGTGCGCTGAAAGGATGACAAAGTGGCATGAGAACTCACAAATTGTAAGGTCGTGATAGCCAGGAATCAGGAATCTACATGAGTTCCTCGCCAAGAATGGCTTCAGGAAACGTCTTAACGTGATTCCCAGAGGCACATGAATTATTTATGCCCTCAAAAAATGATAAATGAAAAGTTTTAATTTCCACTTAATGGCACGATATTAGCGCCGGGGCAAAGCTATATTTCTATTAAGAGTCGATCCAAAATCGCATTAGCTATAAATTCATTTACCGAAGTGGAACATACTCGAATCCAACAGAGACGTTTTCAATTAGGCCTATAAGGCCAACCAAAATGATCAAACGGGATGATATTTAGCTGCACTGAATCCCACAAGAGGTACGATTCATTTTCAATTTTAATGTAACACGCTCCCAATGACTTCCAAATGATTTTTTTTGTAATTGTAATTGTCTAGAAAGCCGAAGTTAGCGGGATGTAATTCGTCTCTTAAATCTATTAACCAATACGTTGAGAACATATACATGGGCCAGACTAATTAGGAAACGTCTGAAGTACATGTACATCGAAATCAGTAGATACTTTAAACCTCGATTTATCCACATCATATCGTATATTGAGCGTGTAACACCGGTACAGTTGTGCACATCTCAAATATAAGAGGGCGCCACCACTAATGGAATATTCACGACGAGAAATACATGCCCTCATGACGGTCATCAGGGCCTTCTTCAGGATTCAATTTACCAATCTTCATACGGTTTATAGTAATTAAAATGCAATGTATAGCCTACATGTCTTAAGCATGCTTATATAGCATTAGCCCACATAACGCCCTGTATAGCCTACATTATTTTCACATATTTGTAATCGCAATGTAGATATAGTGTAAATATTCTGTAAAAATCAAATAAAGTATGAATTTAATTTTGTATCAAGCTTCGAGTCAACATTTGGCATATATTTGTAGCTTATTTCGCGTAAAAGTCCCATACGTAAAACCCATACGCTTGGGTCGTAGAGGCGCTGCAGTCGCTAATTATACAGCTAGCTGTAGATACACTCGTATATGCATTACTATTTCTACCCATGTACATGTATACTTGGGATGTATTTTTCCACAAGTCTGCAGGCCATGTAAAGGGAAATATACAACACCACCAGTACTGAAGATGCGCAACTAAATATAAAATTGCACCAGGTTTCAGAATCTAGAAACCGGAAAATCCGTATAGGTGCTGCAGTCGGTAGAGATGTAAGAATTACTATCTCTATCCATGTACTTGGGATGTATTCGTCCACAGGTCTGCAGACAATGTAAAGGCCAAACTATACAACACCACCAGAACTGAACATTCACAATTAAATATGAAACTGTAGGTTTCATCATCTATAGAAACCGGAACCTCCGTAAGGGCGCTGCAGTCGATAGTGAAGTAAAACTTACTATCTCTATACCCATGCAACTTGGGATGTATTTTTTTCACAGGTCTGCAGGAAATGTAAAGGCCAAAATACAACACCAGCCGAACTAAATACGAAACTGCGCAAGGTTTCATCATCTATAGAGACTGGAAACCCAGAAGCATGACTATGGACGCTACAACCGGCCGGGGTTTAAATTACAGATTTTTCAGCCGGATTAAAGGGCATGCGGCATATTTCTAAAAAGTCAGTTGGAGCAAGATTTCCTGGAAGACTTTCCATCTATAGACGACGAGTCTTGTTCATCGGATCTGCACACCCAGCATCCAATTAATCAGGCCTCGCTAAGTGACGGAGTGGCGAAAGTGCCGCGAGGAAGCTGGGATATATTTCGCTGGAATTGGTGGATAGTCTTCATCCACAATTTGCTTCGCCATTAAAGTTTATTGCTCTTAAACGATTTCCCCGCGCTAAGTCCAGAGTTACAATATCCTTAAATATAGCCCATCATTTTGTCTCCATACTTGGCGTCAATAAACTGAACAGTTTTTCTTAAGGACTTAACGCCCTCATCGTCGCAAATGGCACCTCGTATCGTCAGCTTAACTCGCTAGATATACTCTCCACACACGAGGGGCCTCAAGTTTTTTTTTTTTGCCCTCCGAGGCAAACCAAAAGTGGATAAATGTCTCCATTCCTTAACTCAATCCAAAAACTTATTTCCACGGGAAAATGGAGGGGAGGGAGGGGGAAGGGAGAAGCCATGGCGCAGATTTGCATCGAAAGTAACGGGTTCGTTTCGCTTCTCCCACCAACGACTATAAAACGAAATACCCCCCCGATCATTAATTCGGAATTCCAATCTACCACATTTGCGAAAATGCATTAAACTATATAAATATACGGCGATCCGATGCAATTCTCATCTGGCGGATGAATTTATCGTCGACTTTGATACATGCAAAGGGGGATCCAATGCCAGGAATCCATTTGTTATTTGTTCAAATTGCTCGGCTTAATAGCGACGTGCCTTATGTTTCCTAATTTTATGGACAGCTGTACCCTATTCTTTAAATGAAAAAAAATATGTATATATATATATATATATATATTGATTGCACCTATTTCGAAACTTACGAGGCTTTTAAAAGTGGTGCGTATTAATAACTTTCAATGATCTCCTGAACTTTCTCGTGTTGCCGAGCCTGCTTTTCGGTAATAAATAACGAAATCACTTGATGTAAAAAAACAAGGAAATGTCTAATCGAAAAAACCGCTACATAAACTAAGGTAAAACTCGAGTGCACTAAGTTCTTTTAAAAAGAGAATCGGCAATTAAAGTTCGTGAATTTTCAAATGCGTCTATATACAGTTGCAAAACGCTCAATTATTATCAAAATGCATAATGCTGGGATACAAATGGAAATTAAAGTTGGGAATTTATTTGTAATTCGTTTAAAACGTTAGTTGGTATTATCAGAAGGCAGGCAAAACATGACCCACGTGTACGATTGGGAAAGTCCTGGGACTTTTATAGGAAAATTCCCCATTACCACATTCCCTTTTCATATTTCTCATAAAGTCGTATACAGCGAGTACTTCTTAATTATGTTTCACCGTAATTTATTATAAGTCACGCAATATACTTTCTGTAATTAGATTTAAGCAAAATTAAAATATAAAAAAAAATATTTAAAAGGGTGTTTATTATTCGAAAACAATTTTAGTAATAAAATAAAACACTCATAATATTTGTGTAATAGGCAAAGACAGGAAATAATTCGGAATATCCCTACGTGTAAATATTGAATTAATTGAGAACTCAAATTATTAATTCTGTACGTATTTAACGTCCTATGTGTCTCTCTCATCTTAAGGCTAATGTTAAATATTTAATTAGACGTTTAATTAATCTTGAAAAGAACAGTTTTAAGATGCTTAATGTAATGTATTTAGACTAAAAATGCTTTTGCAAGGACATGCGCTCGCATAGAAACAAAACTACGGTAATGCATCTTTGACTGGCATTCAATATTGGAAAGTATATACTGAGTATTAGCATTAAACGATTCTCTTGAACCCCAAATATGCAATTTAGCTCATATCGCGAATATATCAAATCCCTTTCTCAAAATACGATTTTCATATATTTTCTAGAAAAACGTATGATCGATGTGAGTATACCACTAAGAATTTTACTGCTGTTTTTGGTTAAACCGCTTTTTAATTGCCAATTAAATTTAACAGAGCATGCTTTAACCGGTCATACCTCATCCTTGCAACATGAAAGAAATGCAAAAATGCAATATACTGATAAAATCCAACCAAGCGACACTTGGTTCCGGCCATTAAATGCAAATAATGCATATGAAGCCTAAATATGGATGCCCCATTTCAAAAGAATGGATAACATTTTATGAAAAAGCGTATCTGTGAATAATTGAAGACCAACGCGTATAGATACCCCGCATCAATTTTCCTAAAATATAAAACATTAATATTACCGATAAAATAAATGAGACGTTCGCGTGAATATTTAATATGTAATGATTACAAAGGAATGTTATTGGTACTGAGTAGCTTTCTTTCCCCCTGGATTTAAACGAGATGTTAATGAGCGTGCAATTGTGGAGAAAATGAGTTATTGCCTGTAAAAAAAGCAAATGCAATGGTATCGTTTAGTAAAGTATAACAAGAAAGAAGTTGCACATATTGCAGGCATAACAATGAAACTTTTGAAAAAAGGACAAGAAAATCACTCCAAAATGTTCCTTTTGTTTTTGTAAAACTCTAAAAGTACCAAAAGACAGGCAATCACTGCAAGCTAAAATGCAGGGCAGGATTGCGATCTCTCGGGGGCATAAAAGTAAAATTGGGTCACAAAAAAGGATAACGTCCAAATAAGCGATTTTGGAAAACTTAAAGGTCTTGTTTGCGTCATGGAACATAATATTTTATTTTTAAGACCAAGTTTGAGCATTTTCTGAGCATTGTTTTTGCACAATACTAAATAATAAAGTGTTAGGACTCTAACAGATCTAACAGGAAATAACAGACATCACGCGACATAGTACAGTCAAAACTCGTTAATACGAATATCGAGGGGCGTAAAAATTGTTCGTTTAAACTGTAGTTCGTATTATCAGAACGATAAGAACTATAGTTTTTTTTCAGAATTTGCATGTAATCCTACCACGCGTACAGCATATGAATACGAGGGGCTGCAACTTCAATCAGGGAATTCCCCTTTATAAGGTAACTTTTTTAATACAGTAAATCCTGGAAAGGTGACCACCTGCTTATGTTGACCACTTTTTAGTGTATTGTTTTTTCTAGTATACATTTCCTTCATAAAAATTCTCTGTATATAGTGACCAGTGACCACCTGCCTATTGTTTACAGTGACCATGCAGTGTGTGTTGTATTTTTTTTGCAATTTTTACATTGCCAATGTACCTTAAAAAGTGACCAGATAACAGATGAGTCACGTTACATATTGCTTTTACCCTTTTACATAATGATTCTGTACTTTTTTGGTTTTGTGTTTTTTTACTACGTGTATTACAGCTTGCATGTATAAGTGCAGTCTACATGTTCATTATTTTAATTTCATTCAGGCATTTGTTGTATATTGACCACCTGTGTACAGTGATCAACATAGCATTTTTTGATGGTCAAATACACTGTATAACAGGTTTTACTGTGGTCTAAAGTTTGTTTTAACGAAACAGCGCGAATCAAATCAAAGTTTATTCACAAAATATGAAAAGGAATGAACAGGTTGTTAGAAAAAACACTTACAGCCAACCTGAATGTTTAGGAACTCGAAAATTCATTCGTCTTAGTCGAAAATATGTATATCCGAATAATGGGGACAGGAAATAAGTTCGCACTATCAGAAATTCGTATAAAGCAAATTCATCTTAATAAGGTTATAAATAATATAAACTACTTTTGATAAACTAATAACATCAAGTCAAATGTTTCACAACATCGGATAAAATAATTTATCTATTAACATGTACACTTTCTAATACTGTATTTTCATGTTCAAATTACCAGCCCCCTTAAAGGGGCAATCTATCATAGCACGTATGCTGGTAGTGATTGCCTTTTCCTTGGTTGGTACAGGTATAGGCCAGCAATGTAAATTCTTAAATTCAAATGCTTTAACAGCAAACCGGAAGCTGAAAGAGGAACTGTAGGCAGTCCTAAACGTTGCGTTCATTTCAAGAGCTATATTTAAGCTCTAACTGAATTGTTAATTAACGAATGAAAAAGAAAACAAGTAAGATTTTTTCAGACTTATTGGAAAAGATGCTTCCATGTTTCTACATTAGTGCAAAAAGACGTTTACGAGTAAGTGGTATTTACCTTACGTTGTATTTTACGAATTTTTATTAATGCAGATATAGGGATTAAAGCGCCTTCTTGAAAAGATAAATCTTAAATCCTTATTCATCATTAATGCATGGGAGGTATATCGTAAACAAATAGCCTTCTTTGAAGAAAGTATAAAAAATAACAGCATAATTAATTCTGCTTCAATTATCCGTTATTTTTTTATGCACAGAATCGAAAACAACACTTGTTTACGAATTGTTTTTGCCAAAATGAAAAAACTGAAAGATTTCGTCCATGCAAATTTCTTAGATCTACTTTTGAAAATTACTGCTATTTTGCAATTAAAATTAAAATCACTCTTTGCATAATCAATATCCTTCCACAGTTCACTGTCTTTAGATTTACTTTCTTAAAGCGAACTAAATTTCAACTTCTAAGAAAGTTTTATTGAATCTCATCCGAATTTGAATTAAAAGTATTGCAGATCGAGTTCACTTAAATTTCAGTAATTCGTGCATTTAGAGTGGTCGGACAACGATCCCGACTTTTTTGATATTGAAACCCTTAATTAAGAAAGATCTCTTTGGTATTCTTTTAGATTGTCTTCAAATTTGCTTAGAAGAATTTTTCCATTAATTATGCATACACATTATCAATAATCTGAACTTCTGAAGTCAATTATAGTGACATTGACATTGTATTTTAAATACAACGAAAGTTATAAAGAAATCACTTTTAAGCAGCTGCTATATTTTCCAATTATACTCTCGGAAGCGGAAGCATGACGTCACGCCAGCCGATTAATCAAGCTCGAAATATATTGACGTAACGGAAGCGTTGCGTTTCCGGCACGAGACGTTTCCAGAAAAATCAGTTCAGTGTTTGCGTGTGCCTTTTTTAGTGTAAGCGTAATGTGATCGTTCAGACATGATTGGGTTTCGACAATATTTATACATTCCTCTACGTGTCATACCCAATACCAATTCAATGTAGCCTACTTTACAATTCAACCCAACATCAATGTACATGTACATTGGTTTTAGTTCAGTTCAATTCGTTCTCCTGCGCTAACATAAACACTTCCATATTTGTTGGAAACGTTCCGTGCCAGAAACGCACCGCTTCCGTTACGTCGATACAAAAGTTTAAGAAAAGCAATCATCAATTATCAATTATCCGAGGGTGATTTCGCCGTCCGAAAATCGTTCGTCTAATTTTTTTCTCGGAATTATGTCCAACTTCTCGAAAATGGCGACTGTTCTTCCCATGCAAAAGGAAACCACGGCGCAAACTTTGTGTCAGGTATATACGAAAGGTTGTCCATAAATCCGTTGGAAAGGAAATCCTTTGTGGAGTTGCAAAAGGGAAACAAATGTGCTGCGGTGAGTATAGAAAGTTGAAACCACGCTCTGGCCTTCAGTCTATCTCCTACGGTGCGGAAAGCCAACCTTTTCAAGAATCCATAATTGCCAATGCGTTTAAGTTTGCCAAGCTCTTTAATCATTGACCCATCTTTTATTCAATTGCACTGAACGGTACAAAATAGCCTAGACGCGTTGAAAGCAGCAGCGCCACTCGATTCAACGCAGTCGACCCACGGCCCCGCGCCATCATTTATCTTTTTTTTTTTTCTACTGCTACTGCTTCTGCTTCTTCCCAGCTTGCATACATTGTACAATGGCAACTGCCTAAGGTCAATACACGCCATCCTTTATTTGGGCTCGCCGTACTTGACAAGCGTTTGATTTATTTCGTCGGCCAACAACATGATCCAACTTTTGCCTGCGCTTCCCCATGGATGGATTCTGGAAAGCGTTGCCGAGCGCACAAAAAAATCCTAGGTCACATTTTATTGGATTTTTGGCAGCTTCGGGGAGTTTGCGTATTCATGAGGGCTTACCCGGAGGAAGGAAATAATGTTCCGGAATGGACGAGGTACACGCGACTTAAGTAGACCTAAGTAGCTACTGGAGACGCTGACGAAACGGACAAATGAAGTCCAGTGCTTCGCGGAGGTCACGTGGGTGTTCGGACACGACGTTGGGAAATTTAAAGTGGAACGATTTGAAAAAACTTGTGGTAAACGATAGCAGTGTGGATGAGGAAACTAATCGTATGATGCACTCAAAAATGAACACAAAAATGCACCTTTTGAGGTACTTTCCCTATAGTCACTTCTAAAGTCATTTGATTAGATCCTTCGAAGAACCTTTCTGGAAGGTTCAATAATTATATTGCACGCATGATCGCTATTTTAGATGAGGTGCTTTAAAGCATCGTTGCGAGAAAAAAATGGCAGATGTTCGCTATTGAACCTTTCAAGAACCTCCAATTATTTAAGAGTGCGTATCGCTTCACCTGTGCATGCACCTTTAGAGGTTCTTTCAATGGCTATTTCCAAAGTCATAACTTATTAGATCCTTCAAAGAACCGTTCTGGAAGGTTCAATAATGATATTGCGTGCATGGTCGCCTTTTATAGATGAGGTGCTTTAAAGCATCTTTACGAGAAAGAAATGGCAGATGCTTGCTATTGAACCTTTCAAGAACCTATAGTTATTTAGAGTACATATCGCTTTATCAGTGCATGAACCTTTTGAGGTTCGTTCCCCCGAAGTCATCTCTTATTAGACCCTTTAAAGAACCGTTCTGGAATGACAATAATGAAATTGCATGCATAGTCAACATTTTTAGATGAGGTGCTTTAAAACATTTTTGCGAGAAAAAAAAGGCAAATGTTTGCTATTGAACCTTAAAAGAACCTCAAATTATTTAGAGTGCATATCACTTCATCAGTGAATCAATGTTATAGGGAAAAATTGTCCACGAGCAGTAAACTACTCGAACGAGATATGAGAGAAAACAACGCATGCAAATAACACTCTAGTATTTTTTTTTAAAAAAAAAATGTTAGTTGTGTTTCAGATTTATCAATTTGAATATTGCTTTTAGTATCCGAGCAGAAATGTTGGCTGTTGCCCGCGGCTTTACAGGCAATCCATTGTAGCCTATACCGATTTTTTTCTAACATTAATTTCCTTGAAAATTATGTTGCCATGTCAACAATTGTTAACGATGAAAACGTTGAGGACAGACTCGTATTACTATTGGAATTTTATATTTCCTATATTTATCTCGATGCTAAATTGTAAACTGTTCGCGTAAAAACATTCATTATATTTGGTTATTTAATGGATTAGCTGATGTATTAGTAATGACGAAAATGGTAAACAAATTCCTTATCTAAAATCAGCGACAAAGTTTATGTAAATGATCATTGATACGTGCATTATTTATGTTAAGCTTGACAGCGTATAATAATACACCATCATTTTTAATTTCATGAAATCATTAAATTGATATGGTGATATGATCAGCTCGTGTTGCCAACAGGGGCACTCAGGTGTCCCATTTATTCGCAACAAAAATCAAAGTGAATCATTATGGATATTATGAAATTAACGTAACATTTAGGTCTACGTGTAATTGTCATTTATTTATTCATTTAACAAGTTAATGGAGTTTCTATACAGTAAATGCATTTCAAAAAGGCATTTGAAAATATGTTTAAAATGAAAAAAAGGTAATGCATTTTACTTAAATTAATACATTTTAAATGGTTTTTTCAAAACGCATTTTTGTCAATGCATTTTCCTCAATGCATTTCAAAATTTATTCTCATCATTGTACTCTTGTCAATGCAATTCAAATTGCAATTTAAAATAATTTTTAATAACGCAAAATGTATTTTGAAATGCAATGCGAGTGTTTCAATCTTTACATATTTTCAAACGTATTTCTGAATTGCAATACATTTGTTTCAATTTTACATATTTAAAATATATTTCTGACATGTGCCTCAATCTTTACATGCTTTTAAATGTGTTTCTAAAATGTATTCCTTTTTCGACGTAAGTCCTTCTGATGCTTACAAAGTTTTTACCTTTGAAAAACCAACAACCTGTTTTACTAATCCTCTCTTATGAATAACGAAACAAGAGAGGGCGAAATGGTGCCAAATAACCCTTTAAGGAACTCATGCTTGAATAAAAGCCTATATTGCACTGTGCGTGTGCCATTATTTTTCTGGGGGAAAAAGCGAGCTAGATCAAATATTAATGGGCCGCACGCGTTTTGGGCAAAAAGACCATCATCTCCGATGTTGGCTAATAAATGTCAGATAAGCGTGAAAGATAGCGGGAAAAACAATGCCAGGAGATGATAACTGAGATTAGTTGAACAGGAGTTGGGACGGCGACCAAGCAGCCATATAACGCGAGGATTATGCCAATATGAGGTTTGCACCATCTATGAAATCGGCATATGGCACGATGGTTGCAACAGCTAATGAGTTTCAATTCCCTACGAAAACAAGGGGTCTGTTCAAAGTGGCTGGGTGAAGAAGACCCGAAGAAAAAGCCATGCAACGAAGGCATGGAAATTATTGCTACTTACAGCTGGGAGATAGAAATAAAGCTGCTTTGCAAGAACACACACAATGGGATATTAACGCAAGAAACATGATTGCTTCCCAGATATTGCGCGAGGATTATATCTAGGCACCAGAGGGAGATTAACCGAAAATTAAGTAAAATAAACAAAGCTGTTCCTCCATTACTGCACTCGCGATCGCAGCAACGAGCACCCCAAAAAAATGACATTTGAAAGTTAATCTGAAAGTCAAGAGTTAAGAAGCACTCGGATGAAGAGGCTTCAACGTCTGCAATTGCATTTTGAAATATTCGATACTAACGTCGGAAGTATAGAAGAGGTTTCTTTCAAAGTTTGAAAAACATGCTTTTTTTTTAAAAAAAAATTGCATCCATTTTTTCTCAATTGAAAATTCAACAAAAGCCAACGTAAATCTTCTTAAGATTAAAAAAAAAGCAGAAGTTTGTAGTGCAAGTATAAACGATACACGTACAGCTCATTAACTTCTCAAATAAATCCCAGGCAATGCTCACAGTTTTGGAGCCTAGTCTTAATCGTGAGTTCAAATTTTAATTTATGCCTGCCGATGGCTTCAACTGAAAACGGCATGAACTGGAGTTTATTTATAGAATCCTCGAAGCTGTTTTCCTGAATAAAATAAATGTATTGGCAAGAAATAGTCAGCGGAAATCGATTTCGCAGAATCCTACTAATCAAAGCATCTCTCGCAATATTATACCCGGCTTCCAAGTTTTAATTCCCTAGTGATGGGAATTTTTTTTTCTCAAAATCATTCTCTGTAGAATTTAATTATAATGAAAAGAATACACGTGAAAGTAGAAAATTGAAAAGATAACATCGCATGACAGAACATTATAGAAAAACAACCCCATAAACCTAAACAATAATAAATGGCATGTTCGCATATTCGCCAAACGGTTTGGAGTTGGTTTTTTTGCTGGGTTGGCGGTATCCCATTTCGCGGTACTTCGGATTACCAGGCAGTATTAACACTCATACAATATATTCCAATTCCTCGAAAATCCGAGCAATAATGCAATACTCGCGCCACCCCCGTGGCATTCGCATAAGCAAAGGAGCGGGGACTCTCACCTGAAAACTCCATAAATATCCAAAGAAGTATACGGTTTTCTCGCAAAAGGCTTTTCCGGGAAAATTCGTTCAGGTACTTTGTCTGACTTTAAATGGCTCGATTTATCTCGCGCTATCATAAGTTGTCTGACTTTCAGGTGGGAGGCAATAACAGCCGGAGCAAATCTAGTCGTCTCGTTAAAAATCCAAATCTCGTCGCGTATCACGCGTGGCAATTAAATTTTCAAAATGAATCCCTCGAAAAGAAGCAAGATGCTATCTTTCAGCCCGTCCTGCTGGGATTCCCTTATTATTCCGCCATGCTCTCGCAGTACGAAATGACTATCTTAATCCATGCAACATTTAACTTATCTTAGAAAAAAATGTGGCAGGGAGCCCCGAGCGCTTCCAACGCCTAAGTGCTTTGGAAAAAAAATTAACCTAAAAATTACCTACTTTATGGACAAACTCACGTTAGCAAGCTGGAGGCAATTAAGTTTCACGGAACGGCTCATGTTCAAAAACAAACCTCCTAAATCATCAGCAAAGCGCATTAAAGCGCGAATAATTTGTCTGCGTCTTACCTGAGCTGAGAGATGCTGTAAATCACCGGTCAGAAAGTGTTTTTGTATCAAGTTGGGAGCAAGAAGATTACTGCAATGAAAGCATAAAAATGAGAGAAAATTAAAAACGCATAATCCAGCGACACTGAAATAGTGGCAATTACTAAAAACATAAATAGGGCTGTGCTGAACGCGCGAGCTAGACGTAAATAAGTTGCTTCCCTTAAGCAAACTATGGATTTACTCCAACCTCAAGAGTGTTGGAAATTGCAGCAATGGAAAACAAGTGTTAATCAGGAATCTGTTTCATTTTCAGATAATTAAACTGAGACGCCTTTACACAGTAGGAGTCAGGTAACACTGCTACTGGCAATCCAACCTACCACATGGCATTTAGTTGCTGACTGTAGAGTACTAAATTAACTTGAATTGAACACGGACCAAAAGCTTTATGGCCCCTTGATGTCGGCAAACATGCAGTGTTTCGTTGCTTTTCTGTAAAGTGCCATTTATGGGCGGGCTTATTTTTTGTTAGGCTTTTTTAGTATGTTCATAAAATGTTAAATGTTTGAATGAATTTGCATGCAATGATAGGGTACGTGCACGGTGAAGCTTGTTCCAGTTGCTTGAAACCAGTGGCGCTTAGTGGTAAGAGTCTACAATACCACAGCGCGACACTGGTTCGGAACCGGCTGGCAAGCGACTGGAATAAGCTTCACCGTGCACGTATCCATAGGCAATAAAACTGTATAACGTTTTTATACAGTATAAAAATACTCAGGTTCATGCCCTTGTATATCATTCTGGTGTTTGCCGCATTTAACTAGTCACATTAGTGTTATAAAATTGAAATAAGCACACCCCTAATAGAAGCACGCCTCCAAATAACACTTTACAGAAAAAAAAACAATAAAACACTGCATGGTGGCCGACTTCAAGGGGCCAAAGAGCTTTTGGTCCGTGTTACCTGACTCACACTGCATATCGAATACTGTGCGTGCAGAAAATGTTTTTCGTTTAAATTCATCAAATACATGTATTTCATTTAGCTTTAATATTAATCCATTACATTGATTTCTTGCTTCGGTTAAAACATGAAAGTAAGAGTAAAACATACAACAAGAGTGCCCAGCGAACCAACATCAGGATTAACAAATCCTAACGTGGCTTGGCTCTTCAAAATAAATTTCTCAAATTTGTGATAACTTCTGAATTGCACTCAAATCGAGCTCAATTAAACGCCTCTCTGAGTACCCTTATTAAGTATTGGAAATTATGCTCAGGACATACATGTATGAAACTTGTGAAAATAAAGCCATGTATGTTCAGAAATTTATTTTTCATTTAAATTCATTCACTATTTAATTTAGCATTTGTATTATTCTAATAAAGTAATTGTTTTCTTCGATTACAATGCATGGAATTAAGAATGCAACATTTTTATTGTATTTGAATGGTATGATTCAATTGTCTTTTTTAAAACATGTCCATCCTCAACATGTTCAAATTTTTATATAATGTCATTACTGCAATGCAACTGATGCTAAGCTTTTAAGTACCATTAATTAGTCCATTATAAACTGGAATTAGGCTTACACCTAACCACCAATCGCAAATAATTAAAAATTAACTTTCTCAAAATAAAATCAACAATTAAGGGCTTACGTATTAAGTTCCAAGTCCAGCCTAAGCTTGTGGTTAAAAGCTTTGATAAGAAGAGAGGTGTTATTAAAGTGTTTTCCAATCTGAAACGAGATAAAATGCACATGAAAAACAATTCATTTAAAAGTTACCAACTTGATGCTGCAATGGTATACATGTACAATAAGAAAATTTCATAATTTAGATAAAATATACACCAACAAAAATGTATGTACCCTTATTTAAACAAAAAATGTACATACAAGTAATGACAAAAATCTTTTATGAACAACATTTCTACCAGAACTTATTGTTAATTGGTGTCCCCTGAAAAAATGATATTTTGGAGAGACTACAAATACACCACTGAATAACATTAAAGTTATCTCGTCTCCAAATGCTGCTTATTCTTATCTAAACCCAGGATTTCTGAATTTATCACAGAATTGTTTAACTCAAGTTCTCAACATTTAATTTGTCCAAGCTGACTTTGACTTGTTGACCCCGTAACCTGATCTGCTGAAGAGGTAGATATTTCCATTGCCGTGATTTTTTATCCAAGCACATTTTAGGAACTCACAAACCCACAATAACTGACAGCAAACCTAAAATGTATTGGGTATGAGGAGGGCTACAAACTGGTTTGCAATCTTCCAAAACAGAAATCAATTCGGCCTGTAACTGACAGACCTCGTAATAGCCAGCTGTGAAGCTTGTCCATGGCAGCTACTGTATGTACCTCTAGTTCTTACATTCGGTTTGCGGACTGACTGCATCAACTTCATTTTTTTCTGACTGGCTGGACTGTTTTCTGGTCTGTCATAGGGCTTTGTCTTGCAATTATTAGTAGTTGTTTACAAGGGACATTACAAGCTTTATTCACGCCCTGATTATCGTGATGGTCACCAAAGGTTTTGCCATAGCCTTCTGCAACATCCTTTGGAATGACGAATGCAGTTTCCAGAACTGTATTTTTAATTTCAAGGGTATATCAATGGTAATAATGAAATTATTCTTCACCATGGAGCTAATCAGGAGCTCAATTGTGAAGTTTTATTGTCTGGACATACCCAAATTTCCTTACAGAACTCAAGATTTGGTTAGAATTGTTAACCCTTTCCATTGAGCAGCTATAGATACAAGTATAGATCCAAGCTGCAACCGCTTGGAAAGTAACGTAAGTTGTTGTTGCTCCAAATCTTTAAACGGATATCATTAAATCTGCCATAAATATGTTGAATTGGCTACCATTTCATTGAAAAGGTAGAAAAGGGCCAAGCATCTGTATTGGTTTTCACAGATGGTAAACCATCAAGTGGTTCTTACTCTTGATCTTAATCTTTATAGGGCAAGCATTGTACGTTCATTGTACGCCAGTCTTTCTTTTTTGTGTCCTTCCTTTCCTACATCTCTAACCGACAAATGCGATATCATCAATTTCTTCGGGTGCACTACCGTATATTAGTGGGACGGTTATCACGTTTCATGTTTTGTGTTTGACGACAATTGCGTCTAATCATTCCCATCATTCGATGCAATAAAACAGGCATTTCTAAAATTATTTGAGAGATCCAAAGGGCAATGGTCATTCGAGTCGGCGGGTGTTATTTTATCAAAGAGGTCAGAGACAATAGTCGAATTTCAATCAATGAAATGCCATCTTTTGAGAAATACAGATACAGAGAAACTTTCACTTCATAAAATACTGCAAGAAAACATGGCTAAATATTCGAGAAAAATGTGCTCGTAAGTTGCATAAAAGGTCGTGGATTTAACATCAATGGCTTGCCCATTTATTCAAACTTAGCATTGTAATAGGCTCAATATACAAGTATGTACGTATGCATTTTTCTCAAGACGATTTATATGAATTTAGTTGTTTTCTTGAGAAGTTCTACCATAAGAAAACATTCTGCAATCCGTTAAAAATATGCACGTACGTGCTCGTATATTGTATTACAGCAAATTAGATGTTTAACATTGGCTAAGTATTTCAATAATGAAAATTCTCCACCTGTTACATTGAAAGAAGAACATTATTTAAATCTGGTAATTACTTTCCGCCCACATGCACAAGTCGCGCCCAAATGATCGAGGTTGATTTAAACCAGACTCGTTGTGCTACTCGGGGTTTAAAGTGTGTTTTAACGTAAAACAATTAAATAAATAGAAGCAACCAAGCGTGTTTCATTTTAAAGATTATAAATTAGCGTTTTTGTTTGTTGTTATCTGCAATCATTCGATTAAATTGGATTTCGTGTTTGCAGAGCTCTCGGAAGGAGTATTGAAAAAAAAATATTGTCTGCCTGAGATTTCGGAGAACTATTTTTCTGCAAAAGATAATTACGGAGATTTCCGATTAACCATGCAGTTAATTTTCTTATTTCAATATAGACTTGAAAATCTATGAATAGTCTGCTGACAAGCTGCAATTAGGATCGTTTGAAGCCGGTGGGTATGCAAATAAGAAGCATTTTTTTCATTGAAACGTTAACACACAAAGCAGCACACAACATCATTTATTCAGATTGTACAGGGCCTTAGGGGTACTTTAAAATACTTTTCAATTCGTGCTGTGCATGTCAATTTTTCAAGCTAACAAATATACACCAGCCTACAGAGCTTCTTAGTATAGAAATGATGGCAGCAGTATTTAGAAAAACATAATTTAGAGAGAATTTGAGTAAACATTACTGTGTATTGAACAATTTGCTAAAGCAGAATAACTTTTTCAAATAAATATGGCATAGAAATAGTAATAGAAATAGTAATAGAATGTACTATAAATAGTACATGTACGTACTCGTTTAGTGTTCGCAAAAATCATCGAAATAAACGAATACAATTATAATTCAACACAATGAAGTAAAACGAAGTAATGTTTGGATTTTAATTATTAATAATAATGAAATTTTTAGTGTAGTGTTACATGTAGTACTAGTCATAAGTAGGCCTACTTGGAAATTATGCAAAATGCCTAATAAAGTAAAGAAATCGTTTCGAATATATTTGAAACATGTTACTAGAGTGTATAGTGTAGGCAATATGCAGGCATCTTCGTAAAGTTTTATTTTTAACATACTACTTGTCTCAATTATTTAAACCTCGTGTCATGCCGTATTAAAAAGTTCAAATAATAGCTAGATGCTACATCATTATTTTGTCATGTTTGATGTCAGTACTTTAATGTTACCACTTAAAAGTTAAGGTTAAACATTACCATTATCAAATACTGTACCGCATGTGCCAAACATCCGCGCTAACGGCACAAAGGAATTGCAAAAAAATCATTAATTCTGTG
Source organism: Megaphyllum sjaelandicum (assembly GCA_034698745.1). Taxonomy (NCBI): domain Eukaryota; kingdom Metazoa; phylum Arthropoda; class Diplopoda; order Julida; family Julidae; genus Megaphyllum; species Megaphyllum sjaelandicum. Next base: position 1,446 of record JAQGBX010002589.1, on the reverse strand, counting down.
TTATACCGGTATTTAAAAGTTCCCAAATATATGCTAGAATATCCAGTGGGCTGCGACGCTGTTTTCAATTAAAATCCATCAATTATAAAGATTATCAATCAAACCCTTCGCTTTCTTAACCCCTTAGAGCCAAGGGAATAGAAAGCTTGCGCCAGGTTGTTCAATCGCCTTTAAGAAATGGGGAAAAAACCAGCGCTTGCATTGAAAATGGGACAAGGCCCAATCCGATCAGCACGACCCTTTTATAGCACATACTTTTGTTATCTGAAGTCATTTGTCATTCTTGAATGTTACATATTGAATATGGCGCCTTTAGTTTTCAGTTCTTATGCCTTTCGTTCTTACCTCTATATCCGATTTATACATAATAAATATGTAATGCAATCTATCTGAATCGATAAAGTTCTGCGATTGGATTGCATGTCAGTTTTAATAAAATTAATGTTGGCTAACGAACGAGCAATTCAATATCTTTATACTTTATTGAATCATGTAGGCAGGAATTAGGAAATCGTTTTAACATTAGGCCTACGAGCAAGGTACAGAGGCCGTCAAAAGGTTTTTTAGAGTTACTGTATATTGTAAATATACAGCGTATAGCTACATGAAAAGGGGAATATTTTGTTGAGAAGATATTCGCAATCAGTGTAAGGGAACTCAAACAGAAACTTGAGGAATGACACTTTTGGGAGTCGTGAAGTCATGCGCACAAAAGGAATGCCTTAATTGGTTTAAAAATGTAAACGTGACTTTATACGACCACATAAAGTACCATGCGTAAAGCTTCTGTCTGAGTACCCCTAATATATACATGCATATATAGCTAATCAAATTTAGTACATAAATGTATTTGAACATGTACGTTTATATTCTACAAACTGCACATTTAACCATACTGCAACATAACACAATATAGTAATTTGAAACATGCTTAGCATTTTGATTAAAACAGACAATGCTGGCAAAGTGAATAATGCGATTGATAAAATTTAATTTAATTGTACCGTTTTCTTAAATAAAATTGTGGTAGATGATTTTGATGTGACACACATCAGTTCCGCAAAAAAAATGTTGTCTGTCCGCCATTGCTTTATCAATAGAGTTTAGCACAACAATTCCGTTGTGAATGACATCGGATATTCGATGCAACAGCCCCATTATAGTAAATGCATTAGTGTGCTTCGAAGGTCAAAAATCAAATAAACTTGTCATTCACTATTTGATTACTTTATTTGATTATACCCTCAAACTAAGGCCTTAGTTGCTTCATTTCGTGAAGTAAATCAAAGCTTAGATAAATTAATGTATTATTACCTTGATTTTTTTTAATAACGTAAACTGTCGTAATTGTTCAGCTTCGAAAAATAATTGATGATTTATTCGAGGTGGCAGAAGAAATCAGTCCAAACTAGCAGGTACGTGAGAAATAAACAGTCTGTTTATTTC